>JAFVLL020044404.1:0-19081 GCA_021397915.2 Tor tambroides | reverse complement strand
CGCTGCTCGTTAACTGATAAATTAGGATTAATTAAAAATAGAATCTGTGATCACACATAAAAATACAAACAAATATTTTAACGTGCAAGCAGCAGCATACAGAGCAGCAGAGCAACATCAAAACCTGGATTCACACATCCTCAAATGATCACGCACTAACAAAATGACCAATCATTAGGGGGAGCAATTTTCATGACCGTTACTCCATTCGATTCACTTTCAAGAACAGGTCCACTGAGCATGAATCATAAAAGGTTAGCATTTTATAAAGAAAATTATACAGTTATTGAACCTACCAATTATGTCTTAGATGGTGCAAGAAATAGAAAGTTCATTTATGCACCAATTTTAAAAGTTCTTACCGAGTTGCTTAATTGAGATGAAGTTCCAGATAAAATTCTCCAAGAACCTAGCAGCTCAAGCTCACAAACTGGTCAGTATAGATCATTTTATGACAGTTTGTATTATAAAGAGAACCATCTCTTTGCTGGGGAAGATTTTCACATTTCCTTGTGGTTGCATGTCGATGATTTCAAAATTTGTAACCCTTTTGGTACTTCGAAAAAAAAAGCACAAGGTTTCCAGTCTCTATTGGGTGATTGCTAACCTGCCCATTAAAGGGATAGTTCACTCAAAAATGAAAATTTGATGTTTATCTGCTTACCCCCAGGGCATCCTGTGTCACGGGAACATCCCAGCTGAAGATAATGAGGAAATTACGTCTCTCCCTTTGCCAAGTGCATTCCAAACGACTAAATAATGGCACGCACGTGCCCTGTTCACTCCAAAGTCCCCACTCCAAGAGGATAGGGATGATCACTTCCATTTGGAATTTGCCCCGTGAACCGTATGGTTCGATACGCGTACCGTTCCACCTCTAGTATCCTCTGATAACCTTGGAGCGCACTTTATAGCTGGGTTTCAGGAGAGTTTTAACACTCAGAAATGTTGTAGATTTTGCTTAGCCAGTTGTGAGGACTTACAGAGTCATGGAGTGAGAAGTGGAGTGTTCCCTCTAAGAACTCAACAGTCTGTTGATGCTTGTGTGTCTAAACTACAGTGCACTGAAAAACTGTCCAATGTCGATGTAGCAAACAAGATTTTCAAACTGCTAAATGATTCCCTCCAGACTTTTTACACGATTTATTAGAGGACATTGTTCCAGTCGAACTGAGTATTTGTTTGCATTCTTTGATTTCTGGCAAATTCTTCACATTAGATGAACTCAACAGTGTGATTCAGACATTCCCTTACAAATTTTCAGATAGACTTAATCGACCTCAGAAAATTCCAATAACTTTTCATCTCAAAGGATCAATTGGGGTAACGGTCATTAAAATTGGACTTTCCAGTTTTTGGAGTTTGCTCCCCCTAATGACTGGTCATTTTTTTCCTGAGTATCACAAGGCATGAGACATTCTCATGGAATTAAAAGACAATGTTGAACTTTTAGCAAGTTCAAAGTTCACAACCAAGTCACTCTGCTACCTGGAATGTAAAATCTCTGATCACAGGAAGTTACTTCAGGAGGTTTTTCCAGACTTCAAACTACACCCCAAACATCATTATTTAGAACACTGTCCACACCTTATTCAGTGCTTTGGTCCTGTGCTGGACTTTTGGACCATCCGTTTTGAAGCAAAACATAGTTTCTTCAAAAAAGTTGTGTGAGATGTCAACAACTTTAAAAATATTCTCTTCCCCCTTGCCCCACACCACCAGCTCCTTCTTGCTTACCATCTTAAATCATCTAGTATCTTCAAGCCAGTGTTAGAGGTGACAAATGTTGAAAGTGTTTCTCTGGACATTTTGGAGTTCTCTGTGAAGACAGCGATTCAAAGGAAATACAATACTGTGGAGATAGTTAGACTTGCCTCCACTGCTTGCTTGCATGGCACAACATAATCTGAGGGCATGTTTGTGTCTTTTGGCCAAATCAGTGGACTCCTAGATTTTGGAAAAATAAAGAAAGTGGTAATTGTTGAGCAGAAAGCATCATTAATTGTTGAACTTTTTACAGCATGGTATGTGGAGCACCTTCGCTGCTTTGAACTGTGCAAGTGCCAGTCCTCTCATCTTATCGTCGTAGACCCTGAGGACTTGAATAACTTTGCACCTCTCTCAGTCTACACAATACAAGGAAGGAATCCCATCTGCCCAAAGGCTTTTCTTCTCCACTAAGGTATAGTACTACCATTTTCACTATCCACTGGTAGTTTATGTAAAAAATGTCAAATGTTCACACATTGTTTTTTCCAGGTTTAATTTTTCATGCAACATTTTTTTTATTCTCTAATTATGATTGAATATGTAATGAATATGTTTAGCAGCTTTGTACGTTTTATGATCAAAACTCTTGTTGTTTAAAACTATTGGATTTAAAAAAAAAAGTAACTTATTTTTTAGGGGTTCAACTGTGGAGCTTAAATTTTATATAATTTTTATTTTAAGTGTTTGTTTTCCAACAGGTGGTAGAAAATTATCCATGTCTGCATGAATAAAAATGAGTAATGGAGATCTTATTTAAAGTGAATTTTACTGCAAAACTGTACAGTTAAGTTATTAATATATATATATATATATATATATATATATATATATATATATATTATACACACACACACACACACATATATATATATATATATATATATATATATATATAAAACGGAGCGGGATCATTGTAGATCTAGTCTAGTAGATACTCTGTGGTCCATGTTCAACCAAAAAAGTGCTAATTTGCCAGGCTAAAACTTCTGAATTGCCCATGGTGACCAAAGCCACATCCATTAGTGATTCTGGGACAACATACTAGAAGGGTTTTTACAAGGTGTTATCACGGTTGCATGATGTATACCAGTGGTTGTATACTAAGTGGCTGAAGACCTGAGTGGCCAGTTTCACCCTCATACTTGTGAAAGGAGGCAGGTGAATGTGCTTCTCAGTTAACTTTGGAGCCATGCGGATGGGACTAATTTGGTCTTGATTAAAAAAGTCCTCAAGGTGTTTCCATGACACTTGATGACCTCCTACCTATGAGGTAAGGATTATATTTAAAAATAAATAAATAAATAAATAAAAAGTAATATGACATTTTGTGTGCTATTACAGTTAATGACCACACTTTATTTTCTAGTGTCCATGTTAGTGTAATTATACATTTAAATACTTGTATTTACTATCCTCTTTTTGCCGCTTTACATAATTATTCATGGGTATGGATTATTAATATGTATCTTCAGTTAAATTGTAAACATTCAGTGAAAGTCTCACTCTATGGTTACAGTAAAAAAAAAAACTGTACAATAAGGATACATTATTCTACTCACCTTTCAACCACTGAACAATAAAAGGAAACTTGTAAAAGCATTAACAAATTACTTTCAAGGAAATATGAACTAATTCCATAGCAATGTTACTGAGTGCAGTATTAAAATACAGTATATTACCTGGTTTAGAAACATTCCAGTAAACACTGCTAATAGAATCCCTATTCAATATTGTACAAAGCATCTATATGAAAACAAATATGGAAAGAGATTTGAGAGGGGAAAATGGGTGATTCTTAGTGCATTTCGATGAACTATTCATGGGATATATCGTAAATTAAATCAGAAGAGCACACCAAAAATGCACAATACAGTGGTAAGAAGCAGCTGGATGAAAAAGTTATTGCCATAGATACTTTTATGATACCACATCACATTATAATTCAAAGCATTACGTTACTCAAACATCTGAAAATAAAACCTAAAATAAAATTGACAGCTTGGTGATTTTTTACTTTGTTTTTGCCAACATCAACGCAGTGAGCACCATCGCCACAGTCGCTGATGTCCAGGGAGGCACCAAGGACCTTCATGGCCTTCACATTGTTGGATTCCTGATCATAGACAATGCACTTGACCTGAAAGTAAGAGTTAAATTCAGCAGTGTAAATTCTCATTAGATTGTAAATTACCTATAAATGCCTTTTTCAAAGATCATTTTGTTGCATAGAGAATGCCGTACATTTAATCCTATGCTGCTCAGTTGGATTACTGCCTCCTTTATATTTTTGGCTATTTCATCACTTGGTGTTAGGGACTTACGGAAGAAGAATTCAGTTGCCTAGAAAATGAGGAAATGTGTCCTTCTGAGAACATGCAGTAGTTCATTTTGTACCCTTTCTCTGACCTGTTTGCATTTGCCACTTATAGCCCTAACCATGAAGACCATGGCCTGTCGAGCAGACCATCCATTGAGTTTGTCTTTTATTGTAGTCCAGGTGATTGTTTATGGCCATTTAATCCAGGACAAGTGAGCACATTTTTTTGCTCTGCAGTCATTGTCTTCAGTTTTAATTTCATCCGGGCTAGCACTCCATCAAGGAATCCAGGCTAAGGAGTTAATAATAGCTTTTGGTTATACTCAACATTTTTGGTATGTCTTAAACTTTTAAGACTGGAAGAATTTGGTGTCATTTTAAGCTATGTTTGTTTATAGTGAAATGTTAACTTAATGTAAATGGTCCCACGCCGATCATTAGGTGCCTTCTCAAAGTTGCTGGTGATGGCAGGTGAAAGGTCTTATGCAGTTCAGAGTAACACCTGGGACTGTGATGATTTAGCCGGATAGCCAGGTCTTTTATTTGGTTACTGTATCTCTGACCCCCTTTTTTGTATTTGTCCAGATGCATTTGACTGGTTATAAATGTGTGGCTTTTGGGGGTGATCAGCTCAGTTACTGGAATTTGACGCAACTTTTGCTGCAAGTTCTGTATTCTGTTAATAAAGTTCATGTTCAGCTTTTAGTGTGATTGACAGTCGTATCTTCTTCCTCTTAAAAAAGCATAAAAGTTCAATTTTGTATTACTAGTGTATTTATTATTAATGTCACAAAATGGATGTACTTATATGATGATCTGTTCTGGTAAAAAATGATCTTCAGAGACGACATATCCTCCCCTGTTGGCCTCAGCGCTTGTCGTTGCAGGATTCAGATCTGCCCTCCTGATGTTGGATAACCACTTCTTTCTCCTTTTGATGTTGAGTACAAATTATATAAAGTATAAATGGTTTGAAGTCAATACATGTATTACACAATTACTGATCCTATTGTTTTGTTAATTGCATCAGATTTTATACATGTAGGTAAGAACATTAAAAATATTAACATACTTAAACCAGTAAAATGCTCAAGAAGAGCAATATATTAATATGTAGAATTATTAATTATAACTATGCAAAGTCAGAGCAAACATTGGTAAGCTGATTTCTAGAATTGCAAGGTAATTTAAAGTCAAATTAATTAATTAGTTAATTATTTTTCAGCCCCTTTTTGCATCTCCATACCTTCATCATTTTTGGGGAAGGCAAAAAAATGAGCGTCTACAGCCTACTTGGTTTTTGCAGCAAAAAGCAGTACATATACGGGGCATAGCTAATTTTTAATTACGCTTCTTTTATACAACAAATTACTATTGTTGACAGTTTGCTCTGGAATAAATTGGTTTCCATGGCAACTACATAATGGTTTTATTTTCAACCATTTTATTAAGTACATGACATTGAGTGAAACATAATCTGTCACCAGCTATAATATATAAACAACCCTCAGACCTTTAACCAAAATCTTCCATAGTTTGATCGACAGTATGACTGATCGTGCCCTCCAGAAACAGCTGTAAAGGAGGTTGGTGTTGTGAATTTGTTCCCGTCGTGTGTGCATGCCCACATGAAAAAATACTATAGTAATTTATAGTAAATACTATAGTGTTTTTGAACCATACTATAGTAAATTGTATTATATTGTATATATTATAATATTTACAACACTTTTTTAATGAATGCTACAGCATACTGTAGAATTAACTATAGTGAACTTATAAACTGTATACTGTAGTATACTTTAATTTTTACTACAGTAAACTGTAGTGTATTGTAGTATAAAATACCCTATAGTTGTAGAAAACTTAGTACAGTATTGGGTAAAGTAATTTGTTTATATTACTATAGTTGTTATATTACCAAAGCAAGAATTACCACAACAAATTAATTCAAGTACTTTACTATAGTATGGTTCAAAAACACTATAGTATTTACTATAAATTACTACAGTATTTTTTCATGTGGGTGCGCATTAGCTCGGTCAACCTGAAAAAAATGCTGATTTTTTTGTCTTGTTTTGAGCGTTTACAAAACAAAATTTACGAGACAGTTGTTGTCAGATTTCATTGTTGATTTCAAATATGAAATTTATTCATCAGCTTGGCAAAAAATTTTGGAGAATTTGATGTTTCCCCATTCAAAGAGATAGGCTGCAATTGCATGTCCAAGAGGCGTTTCAAAGATGGCCGCCGAGTGACATGACTTGCCTTAAAGGGACTTTGGTAAAGCCCCAAATGTTTTTATTACCATTAAAGCCTGGAATACACTATGCGATTTTTGCCCTAATTTCCCACCTGATTTTAACAAGTTGACGCTAGTTGAGGAAAGTCAGAGCCAGTCTGCAGATTACAGCTGACAGATTCCACAGAAAATCACGTAGTGTATGATGGTCACAGATTCTATCCAGTCGGAGGATATCAAACATGTTTGATATTTTCAGCTGATTTTAGAACACATATGTTTTCATTTGTCATGCGTCTTCTAGCAACAAGGCGCACGTTTCTGCGTGAGTTCGTTGTGATTGGAACAACTTTAAAGTCTGGTAGTGTATGATGCCCAGTTTACCTTTGTCACTATTTACAAAGTCGATAAGTGTATGATGCCTAGTGTTTTTAAAATCTGTTCAGATTTTAAAAGTCGTGTAGTGTATTCCAGCCTTAACTTTCAACAAGAATGGCCCACTGAGGCTAGTACTTCTAACCAGCATGTAAACTGGCCAACCGTCGATAAGAATGTATAGGCTTTATACAGTCCAGCCAATGAGATTGAACCTTTCGGAACAGTTAGTCGGAACAGTTCTAGATAAATTAATTTACGAATTTTAAATTTAAAACTGATAAAACTCATTTAAAACTGATTTAGGAAAGAAAGAAAGGAAGAAAGGAAAGCCCCTCCAGTCAGCACTTAAATTGCAATATGCAGCTGCTTCAGGTATACCTTCTCTGTATAACTTACTGCTATACTGATTTCGCCATATCAAATTACTAAGCACTCTCACTCTGAAGCAAAAAATAAAGATTTTTAAACATAGTATAGATGTATCACCACCCCTTTTTCAGCACTGTGTTTGTGTTCTGTCTTCCTGTTTGTATTTCTACAGCATGAAGATGAGATCTTGAGAATATACTGTATGAATACCACTTGTTTTAAAATCTAGAATAAAATGTTACAATTCATCTTATGAATCAGTTCTTTGTAACGTAAAAACATAATATATAATTTAAAGAAATAGTTTAATTTAGCTCAAAGGGAATCATTTGTGATTTCATAGGGAATTTGAACAGAATCGCTGTTTTGACGGCTGATCACTGAGGCGGCAGCGATTCACTGAAGGAGCCGTATAACAATCAACTCTGCACTGGATATTAAAATCCAGAATATAGTGAAAACACTATTTAATAGCACAGTAACAAGATCGATAGATTAAGACATTAACTTACGAACACAAAACACAAGATACTTTATTTTATAAATCTAAGACATGTAAACTAATCTAACACATGAACACACACCTTCACACATTCACACGTTGCAGAAAGTGAGAAAGTAAGGAAAGGATGAGTTTAACAGAATGAAAATGTGAAATCCCAAGTTTACAGCAATATGTGCAATTGCCTAGACCTAAACAATCAATCACTTAATCACTTAACCCTCGCATTGAGTTTCTCAATGAGGCTAAAATTTATATTAAATGTGCCAGCTCAGCAAAAATCTGGAGTTGTTTTACTTGTTTGCTTTGCCTCGGGGATTCCCTTTTGTCGTAGTCGTTGCAGAAAGGGGGTTTCCCCAGGTTGCTGATTGGTTGGAAGTTCAGTAGTCATTGAAGTGACGTCTTGGGAAGCCGTTTGGCATTGGCTGAAGATGTGGAGTTGTTGCTGGTATAAGTTTTGAGGCGGTCACAGACTCGAGTTGAACTCGGAGACGAGGCGTGGCGGCAAAACTTAAACTGAGAACACGAAACTCACAACGGAAAAGAAAATAAATTAAAGGAAAAGAATAAAAGGATGTAACGAGACTAGGTGGGTTTTCTTCTCATTGTGGTGGCAGCTGGCACATGGGCCAGAGCACGCTCAAAGAGCAGCGTCAAAACGCGGTGGCAAAAGAGAGCAGCAGAGGAGAAGGGACTAAGAGAGAAGTAAGAGAGAGTTTGATGGTGTTCTGAGTTTTTAAACTCGGCTTTCAGACCGTCCCATCTGGACGTCTTGAACAATTAGAAATTATCTTAGCCTAGGGTTGTTGCTCTGTGTCTTCCTCATCATAAATCAACACGTTATCTGATCAGTCACATGGTCCGAATTTTCCCGCTCTTGTAAAGTATAATTTCGGATGGGATTTCTATAAGAAGATTATGATACGTTTTACAAAGAATTAACTGGAAGAAACATTTAAAGCATGAATTTTCAAACTCATACATACCAAACATGAATATTACCCTTTAAGGCTTAAGCTATTCAATACTTATTAAAAGCAAGACATGCACAATGAGTGATTAAACCAAGGATAGCCAAATGTGTGGGTTACATACATGATATGGAGTTATGCATAAAAGACTTATTAGTTGTTAATAAGTCTTTTAAGATGATTTCGGGTACATATGGGAGAGAAAGTCTCTGTGTATTTCTATGGAGGATAAGAGGCTTGTTCTGCAAAGACCAGAGAAAGGTTAAAAGGTCTCTTAAGGAATTTTCAGTCTCAGTCTTTGTCTTGTGTGGGGGGAGATCCGCCCAAGAGAGTCTGTAGCTCGTGACTTTCTATCATGGAACCCATGTGATGGCCATCTCTCTGACCATAAGTCTTGATTACTTGCCCCAAATTTGACAGTCTTTTTCCTGAGTGGGAATTATCAATAAGTGTTCCTTTGTTTTAATGTTGCAAGCTGTTCTGTGAAAGAGTCGGTTAGTTTGCTTGCTCCAAACTAGTTGGAGCTAGGAATCTGATTTACTGTTTCCTTGCGCCTCTCTGAATTCCAGCTGCTCAGGTTTCAATGTTCTGATGCATCTTAAATTTGTCTGATTCGGTCTCTGATATCCTACATCTTTATTAGCAAAACAAATGACAACCTGAACCTGACAGGTTCACTTTTAAAATAAGTGACAAGGCGGCAAAATATATCCATTTCTATCATCAGAAGTCAGCTCTTTTGTCATCACCACCTTCCAAATTATTAAGCAGCTCAGGTTTCATTGGTCCATATTGAAGCCTCTCAAAGTTAAAAGTCTCCCAGTGCAAAGCCATGTGCGATTGATGCATTTTAACCAATGTTTTTGTAAGGTTTTTAAAATTTTTAATTGATTGTTTAAAAAAAATTATATTGCCTCAAAACTCATCCACCAGATGGGTAAAAGAGGGCCAGTTTTATGAATACACCTGGGGTAGTGTATCATAAAGTGATGTTTTGGGCAATAGATTTTTAGATTATTATTTTTATTATGGTTTTTGCAGACATGAAGTACAAACAATAACAGACAAACAGACCCTTCATATAACAACAATCTGTGCAATGTGTAAAATGAAGCACAAAAATCAGACAAAAAAGGAGAATGACGGTATACAAGACCAACATATCATACCAAAAATAATTACAATAGTTAGAAAAAAAATAAAAATAAATAAAAAAAAGATTACTACCAATCTAAAATAAATGAATACATCATTGGTCCTTGTAGCTCAACAGAAAAGTAAAAACTGGTTCCCACATTTTGTCAAATTTTTCAGAGTTCCCAGAGATGGTATATCTGATTCTTTCAAGATGTAAAGTAGAAGTAAGTCCAGTTAACCAGTCAGAAAAGAGAGGCCTAACATTTTTCTTCCACAAAAGCAAAATAACTTTCTTAGCTACAATCATACCATATTGGATAGGTAACCGTACCTTCGGGCTGAGAGACTCAAGCAAATCTGACCAACCAAGAATTGCTATCATTGGGTCGGGGAGTAAAACACAGTTATAGACCTTGGCAAAGAACTGGAATATTTCTATCAAAAATTCTGAATTTGGCACAGAACCAGAAAAGATGTGCCAGGGTACCCTCAGCAACTTTACACTTGTCACACATAGGGGAGGCAGGATAGAATTTGCTGAGCTTTGTTTTAGAATAATAGTGAAGTCTGTGTAAAACCTTGTATTGAATAAGTTGATGTCTTGAATTTATAGAACATGAATAAACAGATAAAAGACATTTATCCCAGTCAGTCTCGGTAATCTGAATTCCTAAATCTTCTTCCCAAGCAGCTTTCAAATAAAGGGAGGAGAAGTTTATTTCGTCTTTAAAAGCATTAACGAATAAAGAGGTTAAACCCCTAGCATCTGGAGAATTTGAAAATAAATCAAACATTTTGCTTTCTAAAGACAAAACTGCAAAATCTGAGATATTTAAACGAACATAGTTCCGGACCTGAAGATATCGGAAAAAATGAGAAGGAGGAAGATTGAATCTCTCACTGAGCTGTGAAAAAGAGGCAAAAGACTTATTAATGTATAAATCTTTAACAATGAAAATTCCTTTGTCTTGCCATTCCTTAAAAACTTTATCTGTAAGAGAGGGTTTAAATGCATGATTGTAACAGATAGGAGTAAGTGAGGAAGTATTTAGTAACTTATTTACCTTTCTGATTTGGTACCATATTTTAATAGAGTTATTAAGGATTAAATTATTTTTGGGAACCTCTTTAGTAGGCAGGGGAGCTGAAAAAAGCAAAGCAGAAAGAGAAGAATGGAAGGCACTTTGTTCTATTGCTAACCAGGAGGGAGTGTCTGCTTGAACAATGCCTGGAAAAGAATCCCGCCAATACATTAAAACTCTGCAATTCGCTGCCCAGTAATACTGGCGAAAGTTTGGCAAACCCAAACCCCCCAAATTCTTAGGTTTATGCAAATGAGTCTTGGATATACGAGCATTTTTAAAACCCCATATGAAAGGCATAATAATGGAGTCAAGAGTTTTAAAGAATGATTTGGGTAGGAAAACAGGTACATTTTGAAAAAGATATAAGAATCTCGGAAGGCTCACCATTTTAACTGCATTGATGCGGCCGATCATTGATATGGGGAGTGATCTCCATCTTTCTATGTCCTGCTTCAAGTTGTCTAGCAGCGTGAGAAAATTTAATTTAACTAAATCCTTTGGATTCTTAGGGACAACCACGCCAAGGTATTTTATCATATCCGGAGCCAATTTAAATGGCATACTCTGCATGAAGACTGAATCTATATTGTTGCCAATGGGCATAAATTCGCTTTTTTGCCAATTAACAGAATAACCTGAAAAGTTACTAAATGAGTTTAATAAATCCAACAAAGGTGGAACAGAGTGCTCTGGATCTGAAAGGTATAAAAGAACGTCATCGGCATAAAGAGATATGATATGATCTACCTGACCTATGCTTAAGGGCGGAATCTGCGGATGTTGTCTAATAGCAATTGCCAAAGGTTCTATGGCAATGGCAAACAACAGGGGTGAAAGTGGGCACCCCTGTCGTGTGCCCCTATGCAACTCAAATTGTGGCGATCTATCAAGATTAGTTAAAACAGATGCAGATGGATGATGATACAACATACTGACCCAAGACGAAAACCTATCTCCTAAATTAAATTCTTTAATAGTAGTTAAGATATATTTCCATTCCACTTGATCAAAAGCTTTTTCTGCATCTAATGCAATAATTGCCAATTTAGAGTGAGATTTTTGTTTGGAATAGATTATATTTAGAAAACGTCTGACATTGAAAAAGGAGAATCTATTAGGGACAAAGCCGACCTGGTCGGGGTGAATAATAGTTGAAATACATTTGTTTAATCTAGTTGCCAAAATTTTGGTGAACACTTTTAAATCAGTATTAAAAAGAGCAATTGGACGATAAGAGGACACATTAGTTTCGTCCTTGCCTTTCTTAAGAAGTAAAGAAATATTGGCGAAGTAGAGAGAAGAAGGAAATTTTTGCTTACAAAAAGAATGGTTGAACATCCGCAACATAAGGGGTGCAATTTTACCAGCATACTGCTTATAAAATTCGATACAAAAGCCGTCAGGGCCAGGAGCCTTCCCGTTAGGGAAGGCATTAAACGCATCCAGTATCTCTTGAAGAGTAATGTCAGCATTTAACATTTCCTGGTCATCCTCACTTATTTTTGGAAGAGGAAGCGAATGAAGAAAGTCTACAATAGCTTCTGAAGATACAGATGTCTTGGATTTGTACAAATCTGCATAAAATTCCATAAAGTGATTATTAATGTCCTTTGGATTAGTCAAAATTTTACCATCTTTATCAGCAATATAATGAATTGATCTGCTAGCATATGAACCCCTTAACTGCTGAGCTAATAGTTTATCTGGTCAATCTCGAAATGTCTTTGTTTAATTTTTAACAACGTCTTGTTCACCTGATCCAAAGTAATCTTATTGTATTCATATTTAAGTGACATAATATCATTTAAGACACATGAGTCTGCGGTATCCCTATATAATTTTTCCAGTTGGGTGAGCTGAATATCTCCCACTAAGTGTTTTTGTCTGAGTTTCTTTGCTGCTGACTCATAGGAAATTATGTCCCCTCATTACTACTTTAAAAGTTCCCATAACACAGAGTCAGAAACATCACCTTTATCATTGATCTCAATAAATTCTGTCAAAGAATCTGAAATATGCTGGCAAAATCTCACATCTGAAAGGAGGTAACTATTAAATCTCCAATTATAACTTGGCTTTGCCCAACCAAAGTCAAAAGATACTGTAACAGCGGAATGATCAGAGATCAGTATGTTATGGTATTTAGATGCAGAGACGTTAGGTAATAACTGAGTCTATAAAGGAAATAATCCTTCTCCGAATATGATTTATGGACATGAGAAAAGAAAGAGTACTCCTTATCAACAGGATGGTGTAGCCTCCATATATCAATAATATTCAATGACTCAGTAAGATGTTTAATGACTGATGTACAGTTAAGGGAAGGATCTGAACGAACTGGAAATTTATCCAAAACCGGATCCAATATGCAGTTAAAGTCACCACCAACTATAAAATGAGTATCGGTAAGAGACGGTAGAAAACTGAAAACCTTACGAAAAAAAGCCGGGTCGTCGTAATTAGGGGCATAGAGATTTAAAAAAGTAAAATGTTTGGAGGCAATTAAACCAGTGACAAGAACATAACGACCGTTAGGGTCTGTTAACGTGGATATATGTTTAAACAGAACTGAGTTACGAAACAATATTGCAACACCTCTGGCCCTACATGAAAAAGTGGACTGAAAAACCTGGGAAATCCAATTACATTTCAAACGATTCTGTTCACCATGTTTAATGTGGGTCTCTTGTAAGAAAATTATGTCAGCGGAAATGGAGCGCAAATATGAAAACACTTTAGCTCGCTTCACCTGACTATTCAAGCCGCGCACATTCCAGCTTGCTATAGTAATACCGCCACCTTGTGATGAAGTTATATTATGTGCCATTTTACAAGATACACAAATTTAACTGCAGTAACGGAATCGCACAGATAAAAAGAAGGGTAAACAGAGATCAACGACGTTAAACACAGACTACATCCCCCCACCCCCCAGCCGCCTCCCCAAACCAAGCGGTATAAGAAACCCATATATACAGTGGAGCCAAAAAGTGACATAAAGAGCAGCAGTTTTACAAATACAAAACGAAACAAATGGCACGAAAATGCCTAAGGCTGAACTGCACCTCAAATCCCTACGAACATTTAAATTATAACGAAAAAAGACACAGGTCGGTCGTCAAATAAAAATACAATGAATGCTCTGTGTCACACCTTATGCTCATAACTGGAAAATAACAAGCATGCAGATCAAACTGGTCAGCATCGACTGTGGAAAAATACTCACATAGGTCCCGCAGGCGATAAAGAACAAAACACTTAAAAATCATCAAGTCTTGCCCAACCTTTTACCTGTTGACACACCATAATTATGCAGACTACACAGAATTGTCCTCAACTGTGATAGAGTCAACAAAAGCTTGGGCCTTCTCAACGGAGTCAAAAACATGTTTAGATGAGTTGTGAGTCACGAGAAGGCGGGCAGGGAAGAGCAACCCATGGCAGACATGCTCAGCAGGCCTTTTCCTCACGTCGTTGAAAGCTTGGCGCTGCTTCAGAACCTCAGAGGTGAAGTCGGGGAAGATGAGAATGCGCGCTCCGTTGTACATCAGGGGCGAAGACAGCCGTGCAAGACGTAGAATCTTCTCTTTATCAGGATAGTGATGCAGTCTGGCCACCATCGTCCGAGGACGGGATCGTGCGTTACCAACCGGGCACGTACGATGGGCTCGGTCAATCTTCAAAGGTTTTGAAAAGTTACTGGCGCCAAGGATGTGCACAAGGAAGTCAGCAACAAACTGAGTCGGGCGGCCCTCCTCCACTTTTTCGGGCAGACCGATGATCTTAATATTTTGCCGCCGCGAGCGCCCTTCAAGATCATCCAATTTAGATGTCAGAGATTTGCATGTTTCAAACCAGTCACGGCAATGAGCCTCAAGTTCAGAAATACGGCCCTCATAATCTGCACTGGCCTTTTCGAGTTCCGTAACTCGTGAAGTAACTTCCGACAACGAGGCCAATGTCTGAGACAGCGTAGATTCCAAAGAGTCGAATTTTTCATTCATGGAGCCGTTCATTGATTTGATAGCCTCCATAACGTCAGCGAGATTAACAGGGTCTGTGGAGTTAGCGGCGGCCTGTGCGTCGTCAGACTGACAGGCACCCTGTTCACTTGCATCCTCAGCTGATTTGTCTCCTTTCTTTGATTTAGGCTTAGTCATGCCGTTTGCGATGGTAATGAGCAAACTTTAACAATAAAATTATTGGTGAAAATAAGATATTATCAAGGGAAATGAAGAGCACAAAAAAAACACGTCTACTCCATGTGGAACTCACTAGCGCCCCCCCTTGGGCAATAGATTTTTATCAGGAAACAAGGTTTTCAAGTATGGTGATCATAAATCAAATGTTTAAGATAGTTTGTCATACCAGTAGTTAATCTGGGAGAGAAAATAATGTTTACAATCTGTATAAGAAGTAAAAGGCAAATATAGCAAAATATCTTGTTTAGAAGCAATATACCCCATAGGCAGATATTTTTGCTTGTTTTAAGCAAAAACTTATAATTTGATACTTTTTTTTTTTTTTTAGAAAACAAGACTTAATATCTCAAGTCATTTTACTTGACATGTGAATGCATAGTGATTCAAAAATGTTTAGATATACTAGTAGAAAGCAGAGATTATACTGGAAAGGGTTGGGAAATCATTGTGGAACTGAGTGGTATCAGTTGATTGGACTGTGGTGCCAAAAACACAGGAGGACCCAGGAAAGATCACTTCACACACCTTAATAGTACTTTTATCCTGTATTTCAGACATGGAGGTCAAGTTAAGAAAGTCATTGCCAAATAAAATGTGTCCATAAACTGAAGTTTAAAGTTGATTTTCTGAAGTCCACAGTGCTTCTGGACTTCTTCCATGAGACCAGTCACAGACTCAGGTAGTCCATTAGGCAAAGTCAGTCTTTGGGAGCTGCCATCAATTTGGATGATCCTCAGAATAGCAGGAGTTCACATAATGCCTCTTAATCTGCATAAATGTCAAAAAAAAAAAAAAAAGAGGTTAAGTATATGTGAAGCAGCTGTTTCAAATATATTTGGTATTTCAACAACTTATTGCAAAGAGGTAAATGTTTTAAGTCAATGTGACAATCATTTAATAATTTAACTTTTATAAAATCAAAATTCGGGATGCACCGATCCCTTTTTTTCCATTTTTCTTCAGAACCGGTCCAATCCGATACCCAGCACAGTTATTTTTTTTTTTTTTTAAAAATCAGTGTGGAATTTCTATACCTGTGTGTTGACCTGATCATCACTCTTTTATGTGTCAAACACTATCTTATAAATATAGACATCTTCATCAAAGAAAAACAACAAATAATAAAAAAAAATATATATAAATCATAATCTGACTAGGTTAGTGGATAATTCAGCAGCAAAAGTTACTCTAGAAAAATCACGAGTGCACAATAGTTTTATAAAATCCAAACGTTTAGTGAAAAAACATTTAGTGGGGAACAAATAGAAGTGAATAAGTGAAGGACTAAATCTGGTAAAATGTTATTGCTCTTTGTATTGATGTAAAATACATTCATGAAAAAGAACATATATATAAATATATACCATAATAAACATCTCTTTAAAACGTATAGCACAGTAATGAGGCAGCAACATGATAGATAGGAAAGAACAAGAAAGACTATAATTTTTCATTGCGCAAAAGTCTTATAATATGAAAGGCTCAAATACAGAGGGGCACAAAGCACTTATGCTCATCCCTTGTGCAGAATGATGCGCGTAAATGATAGATTTAAAGACACCAGTCGAGATGACCACCGCAACGATCTTGCTCAGATAATAGCCACCCGAAGCATCATGCTGCAGACACAGTTCACCCGCTCGTGGATCGGCGGAGATGGAGGGAATCCCTGCCCCCCTCCCCTTGTTGCTGTGGAGGAGAGGACACAAAAAGAGGCTGTGAATCCTGGTAACATTACCTAAAGCTCAGTTCCTGCATGTTGGGATAAAATTGATGACATGATGCGGGCATACTGGATTAAAATGGGACCTGAAAGTTGCCAGAACAAAGACGCAGATGTTCCTGCCTCAGAAAGACAACAAACACCAAAAGAGGTACTTTTCAAAAATCCTGTTTAAAAGGAAACTGGCAAATGGTGAAACTGCGCACCTAGCTGAACATGAAGGATCAGAGAGCCACAGAAAGGCAATGCTCACGTGTTACGCGCTATGCTGATGTATTTATATTAATTATTTTTTATTTACCATGCTGTTAATTTCCAACTTAACGTATTTGATAGGCTTAAGAATGAGACAAATGCTCTGCGCTTTCCAATTACACTGATTGCTTTTGTGTCCATTTAAGTGGGGTTTGAATGTTGATTTGATCGTAGCAAACATGGAGTCAAATAAAAGAAGGATGAGAAAGCCCTACTGGACAGAGGAACAGTGTTTACTGTGTTTTCCCAGTTAGTGGAAGAACACAAGGGCATCCTTAATGGAAAATTCGGGCCGGGTGTCACAGCACAGGGCAAGCAGCAGACGTGGGTGCTTATAGTGCAAAATATTAACGCTTCATTCCCCCTGGTTGTGCGCATCAGTGAAGACTGCGAGAAACGCTGGTACCCATTGCAATCAAAAGCCAGAGAGGAAATTGCAGCACACAAGCTGGAGTCATCATGCACAGGTTGAGTGCTATACCACTTTTTTTAACCGCTGGCAGTTATCTCAAATAATTATATGTAAACATGTGGTCTACTGCACTTTTCTAGGGGGTGGACCACCTGCTAAACAGCTGTCCCAAGTAGCCCAAACAGTTTATCATCATCTTTGGTCACTCAGAAACCAGCATTACTGGTTTAAAGGAGTTTACTGGTTTACTAGGATCTTCTCTTTAAGTTTTCTAAGGGAAACACCCACTTTTCTAAGAATTTTTCTTTTCTTTGCACTAAGAATTTTCAAGAATATGGGCCCTGGTGCTTGCTCAAAGTCAACTGGACCAACTAACATTGGAGACTCAACACCAGACACAGCATGCCGAGAGCAGCGGGATAAGGACTCCAGAGAGGAGCTGAATGAAAAACTCCAGCAAGCTGAGGCTCTCTTGATGAGAACAGAGACTGAACTCAAAGAAAGAGAAGCCAGGTCCAAGGCCTGAGAAGGCCATCTTTGAAAGTGCTCAGGCTGAAATCAGTGCCCTGGCCCTTGACACATTTCACAGGGAACTTAAACATGAGTATAGACTGCAAAGTGATGAAAGAGAAATGCACACCACAGAATTTCCCCTAACCAGTAGACTGAAGCCTGTGTTATACTTTCCGCGTGCGCGAGTCTGCTATGGTATGCGTGACGTAAAAATTGTCATTGGAGGGTGTGCGCGGTCAGTAGGCTACAAAAGCACCAATTGCGCATGCGCAAGCTGTGTGAAGAAGCTCGTTGCTACCCGCACTTCTACTATCCGTAGATACAACAATATAAAGACAGCCAGATGTGCAATAACTCTGGGCAATTGTTTGTTCACATGTTTGTTTACTGTTCAAGCCGATCTACTGTGCATGTATGTAACATGTCCGCAGAGCGGACCACCAGCGTACACTTTCAGTAGTATAAATACAAGTAGCCCGCGTCCGCACTGTCCGTGTGTGCGTCCGGATTGCCCACGCAGAAAGTATAACACAGGCTTAATACCTTCTAGACAAGGATTCCCAGTTGAAAAGGGGGTGAGAGCCCACTGCTCAAGACATCAGTGACAAACCTGTCCACAAAATATCAAGACCTTTCCCAGCCAGCAGAGAGCAGCGTGGCTATGGCAGTGCCCATCCTAAGCACCTCGAGAGATCCTGGGACAGGCCACAACCACCCCTCAACCCAAAGGGTGGAGCCACATGGGAAGCCAAAAGACGACTCATTAACACAAGCATTGAGCTCGGACTGCCAGCAGGAGAACCCCTCTCAACATGCCTTAGACAAGCCCAAATATGTCAAATCAGCAGAGCAGAACCAGGAAACTACATCCAAATCAGCACACATAGGCCTAAAACAAAATGGCCCAAGCAGTTAATAAAAAAAAAATATAAAAATCTGCTAAACTGCTGGAAAATGAACTGATTTATAAATCAATATTTCTTTTATAATGAACAAAAGTATCATGCTGTAAACTTATAGTGAAAACATACTGTAAAATTATAAGGAGAATATCATGCTGTAAAATCATAACGAACGCATTCTCCAGGTGGGCTCATTTGAACAAGACGTGGCATCATACACTGAAACTTGAGGATCGATTACTCACAGAGTCAACACAGGTAATCTCTACCTTCCATGTGCATCTGCTTCTGCCTGGTCCTGGT
>JAFVLL020044403.1:0-34873 GCA_021397915.2 Tor tambroides | reverse complement strand
GGCCGGAGAGAGGGTTTGTGGGTGGACATCAAGGGCTGTGTGTGCCTGAGGGGTAGGGGTGCTCGTCCTTGACGTCAAACGTGGAAAGTAATGAGCTCTCAGGTGGGATTTACGGCACACTGTAACTCTTGAACTCCAGACAGAATGGATGAGAAGAGCAGGCAGTGGCAGCTATTGGCACGAGGCCTGAGATATGTAAAGAGCCAGTCATCTCCTGAGTGATGGAGCCGCCCTCTGCCGCTCTCCCTGCCCAGCCGTCAGAGCCACTGATGTGGTTATGACTTCCTTTCCACCCTAAATCTATCAGAGCTACTATTCTTCAAACAAATCACCTGCGAAGGAATTCATTTGGGATACTTTCAAACTCTGATGCTTAGGAGGAGAATGAGAGTGGGAGAGAGAGAGAAAGAGAGAGAAGATGGCTTTGACACTCTTCACTTCATGATTTTGTAATCAAAACACTGGTTTCTGTTTCACCAGGGGATACATACAGGAGAAAGTACATAAGGTAAATTGTCTTAGTCAATGAACCATGAATGTCACATATTGCTATAAGAAATCATACTGTTTGGAGCGGCAACAAACAGGCGCTTTCTATTTTCTTTCAAATACAGAACTAGAATTTCATGTCTGGTTTGGCAGCCCACAGGGCCGTGGGGGTGCTCTTTTACAAAAGACTTGTACAATACACTCTGCTCCTACCACGACCCTGAGCGTGTGGTTAGGGTATCTATATATATATATATCTTTTCAGAGGTTGAATTCTCCCTGTAACCTTCCCCTTCAGTTCCCTCTCTAAAGTCCTTTCTTAGCTGAACCAGGCTTCCCCAAGGATCACCATACAACCTTGCCTGAAATTGTTCTCAGCCACTCCCTGGTGTGCATGCGTGTGTGTGTTCAAGCATCAGTTTTAGGCCTTTTAATTGCCTGCGACTGTTCCCTCTGACACTCGATGTGTGTAGCGTGGTGTGAAACGTCAAGATGGTTGTGAGACGGTTTTAGTCATGCGCTTACTCGCCTATGTACACACAAACATTGTGCATTTGTGAAGAGCTACAATAAATTAAAACTGTGAACAGTGAGTTCTCTGGCTGGTTGTAAATAACCATCTACAAAGAAATATTTGCAGTGTTGTGATAGCAAAATCAAACACTAACATTCAAAAGTTAGTTTTTAAATACTTTTGATAAAAGGACACAATAAATTGTTCAGAAGAGACATTTATTGAATATGTAATGAATATGTAATTTTACAAAAAATTCTATGCTGATCTTTTGAACTTACTTTTTATCAAATAATTATAACAAAAAGGTATAAAGGTATCTAGGTTTCCACCAATTGCACCAATTAAGCAGTTTTCAGCTGTTTTCAACTTGGCTGTAAGGTAGAATGAACGTGACAAAAGGAAGATAATTTGTTTTTACATGGCTATTTACTGGGAAAAGAAGCTTACTGTTTAGAAAACAGCTGAACTACTGTTATGCAATTGAAAAATTTACTTATGTAAAACTGAACTTTTTACTTACATGATACCCAACAGATTCAGACTATGTACAGATTCAGACTATTTCATTAGAATATTCAATATACTATAAATTATGTGTCTACTGCACAAGAAACATATGTTTAAGTGCCTCTCCAGTGCCTTTTTACTAGAATAAAAATCACCAAAGCCATCATTTTAACTCTCTCAAGCTAAAAGCAATTACATGTCCTTGACACCTTCCAGAAACAAAAAATCAAGAGTCATTATTAATATTATTTTAGTTATGTTATGAATAAAGGTTGCTACAGACATAGTTTGGAATTTGCATTTACAATCCTTTCCTTTAAACAGAATGCACAATTGATAAGATTGTGTCATATATGTGCTTGTGTAAAATGAATGCTGAAAAAAATGATAGATAAAGAGAAAACGGAAGTAATTTGAACCCAGGTATTTAACTTGAAGGCTTGTTTTCTTCCCTTAAAATGTCAGTAATTGCTGAGTGGGTGCAATGTCGATCACTCTCTCTCTCTTTCTTCAGCAACCCACCACCACCTCACAACAACCGCCCGTTTCAGTCTCTTCCCTACTGGCAATCGTGAAAAGAGTAGAAGCAAAAAAAAAATAAAATAAAAAAAATAAAAAAAGAGTAGAAGGAAAAAGAAAAAAAAAAAGAACACTTCAGTGATGAATATTTTCCATTACTTTTAATATAAAAGCCATCAGAAGTTCAGCTTAATTTTTATATCCGCCTTTAAGAGCATCTCAGCTCAGCTGACTGGCAGCTTCTCAAGAGGCTTTTCAGTAAATGCGGTAAAGATTTTCTCTTTTCCTCAAGACTCCAGTGTCGGACTGAAAGGAAGGAATCTGAGGTGGTCGGACCTTTTTAGAGCGGCAGGAGCTCCACCCCCTGTGTCTGTGACTCATGCTTCTGAAAGGCAAAATGTGAAAGGAAGGAAGGAAAAGGAAGAAAGGAAAGGCAGGATGGGAAGAAGGAGTGAAGAGAAAGATGTTGGAAGGAAAGTGGGAAATTAGGAAAGGAAAGGAAAGGAAAGGAAAGGAAAGGAAAGGAAAAGTAAAGATGAAGAAAATGAATAGAAAAAAAGGACGGAAGGAAGGAAGGGAGCACAGAAAGAAAATAACACATAATAAAACTGAATAAAGGATGGAAATGAAATGAAAAAGGGTATAGAAAGAAAAGACAGGTAGGAAGGAAGGAAATAAGGAATAAAAGAAAAAGAAAAGAGAAAAAAACAAAGAAAGGAAGGTGGAATGAAAAAGCAAGGAAGAAAAGAAAGAAAAGAGAAAGAAAGGGTAGGAAAGAAGGAAAGTGAAACAAAAGGAAAGAAAGGGATGATGAAAAGAAAGAAAGCAGGAAATGAAAAAAGAAAGGAAGGATACATGGGGAAAGTAAAAGGAGAAAATTAAGAAAGGAAAGGAAGCAAGGAAGGAAGGAAGGAAAAAAACGGAACAAGGACAAGAAAGGAAGGAATGAAGGAAGGAAGCATAGAAGGTTAAGAATAAAGATGAAAATTAAATGAAGGAAAGAAAAAAAACAGATGAAAGAAAAAGGAAAGAGGAAAAAACAAAAGGAAAGAAAGAAAAGGTGGGGGAAGGAAGGAAAGAAAGAAGGAAGGAAAGGGAAGAAATAAAAGTAAAGTAAAAAAGGGGGTTATAAAAAAGGAAGGAAAGATGGAAAAAGAGATGCAAGTAAGGAAAAAAAGGGAAAATAAAAAAGGGGAAATTAAGAAAGGAAAGGTAGACACCAAAGAAATGAGTTAGGAAAGGAACGCAAAAAGAAATGAAAAAGAAAGTGAGAAAGGGAAGAGGAAAGAAAGGGAAAGCAAAGAAACAAGAAAGAAAGGATTATATTAGAGTCCCTGTTTATTCCCTTTTTAAGTTATTCATTGTTTTGTGGCTAAATCCATGTCAGATAGCGCATGCTGCGTTGATGCATGCTGGGATTGAAACAGAGAAAACCACTGGAACAATGACTATACAGTCACTGTGACAAATGGAAACTAAGCTTTCTAATTCAATCACCACATACTAGAATACCTAAAATGCACAGCTCACAATGCCTGACATTACTTATGGTAACAAAAACACCACACATGCCTATTTAAGCAACTTATTACGAGCGCAGAATCATTTCCCACCATACGATACATTCATTTGAAATTATTTAGCTTATAATGAGTATTAATGCAATTCAGAGCATAAATGCTAACATCGGTTCAAAATCAGCAAGCGCAGAGTGATCTGTACGGTTGCACCCGGGCCTGAAGTACACTAAACAATCACCATAATGAATACAGTACTGGACTCGGCGCTGTTGAAGTCGAGTTCAGAATCGGTTGTAGTTAGTGCGTGGGGTGTTTTTTACGCATAAAGAGGCTTTTCAGCCTCACTGCATTAGCTCAGTGGGCACTTTCTCTACCACGCTGCCATTTATCTTGTCTCAAAGATGTATGCCACCATGGAAATATATCCCATTTTACCAGCCTTTCATAAAACATATTCTTTGGTAATGGTCTTCTGTCGAGGCCTTATGTATTATTGAACAGGTCTCATTTTCATTCAAACAACCTGTAAGTCCTTCATAGAGGCGAGGGAGGAGGAAAAAATATAATTAAAAAAAAACTTAATAACTTTTCTCACGAAAATTAGTCACCTTGTCCTTTGCAGGCAATTTTCTTTTGGTCGGCGTGGTATTTATCAAGCAGGGGATATGCAGGTGAAAGTACGCCTCTGACGCAGTTTTACTGGCTTCTATTTACTCAGGCTCTAAACGAACACGGACCGGCGCGCACACACACACACACACACACACACACACACATACACACACACACATACACGCTGCCTCACACACGCATGCGCTCGCACGCAGCCAGGGTTCCGCGTGATTACATGCAGAATTCCATTTCCAATTTGACATGAGCTGTGGGTGGTTTATTAATCTTGCAGCTTTAAAGACATGCCACGTTTTCCTTGACTTTCCCTCATCTCCTGAGGCTGAGAGTCTGTGGATTCGCGTGAGACGGGGAAGGTGGTCCAACTGGCAGGACGCTCGGGGGCTGAGACGCGTCTTTGTAACGGTCTCTGAACATGTGTTTTAGTGTGTGGTGATCAAGATCAGTTTCAACTGTTTTGTAAATGCATAGTGTGTGTTTGTGTGTTTGAGCAAGCCTGCGTCTCTACAAAACCAATTGGTGGCCTTCCTTGTGCAGATGGAACGCTGACCTGATTAATGCCAATATGAAATATGCAATGCCTTTATTAAAATGCGTTTCTAATCATGCAGGGTGTGATATTGACCTTGTTTGTAATTGAATGCGTTGTTTGTTATGCAAACGCATTGTGTACTGCTTGTCGATTGATGAGTGACTAGATGGACTGAACATGTTCTCGCACGCCAGGCTGGTGAATCTCATCACTGATGTGTCTGTGGCAGCAGAAGAACACTGATGGATCAGGTTATAAATGACTTTCAAGCACATTTTTCCAATTTTAGAAAAGACAAGAGAAATTTTCTCTGAAGAGGTCAGGTAAATTTGTTTGTGATTTTGTGATTTTAAAGGACTAGTTTACCCAAAAATTTAAATTTGCTGAGAATTTACTCTCAGGCTATGCAAGGTAGATGAGTTTGTTTCTTCATCAAAACATTTTGGAGAAAAGCATTACATAACTTGCTCCCCAATGGATCCTCCGGAGCGAATGGGTACCGTCAAAATCAGAGTATAAACTGTTGATAAAACATCACAATAACCCAAAAGTAATCCACACAAATTCAGTCCATCAATTATCATCTTGTTAAGTGAAAAGCTGTGTTTTTTTTGTTTTTTTTTGAATAAACAAGCATTATTAGGGATTATGGACTGGTATTTTGGCCAGAAGCCATAATGACAGATTTGTATCTTACCAACAAGCAGTTTTTCACTTCACAAGAAAAGAGTTGATGGACTGAAGTCATGTGTAGTACTTGTGGATTACTTTGGGTTTGAGAAAAGTACATTATAAATAAAATTCATTACTATTGTGATGTTTTTATCAGCTGTTTGGACTCTCATTCTGACGGCACCCATTCACTGCAGAGCATCCATTGGTGAGCAAGTGACGCAATGCTAAATTTCCAAATTACATTCCAAATCTGTTCTGAAGATACAAAGTCATCTACATCTTGTGTGTACTTTTCAGAGGAACTGACATAATACATCTATGAAAAATGACTCGTTCAATATTTTTGGAAAAGTGACTCAGAAAAGTGAAGTTAGTTCTTAGAAATGCTCTAGCATAATTTGTTGGTAGATGGTATTCTCAAGTGTTGCCACTGTACGGGACAAATACAGACCATTATTAATAATATATGTGGAAAGGAATAGTGGAAGGGCTGAAAGAAAATGGAAGAAAAAAGAAGAAAAAAAGGGAAAGGCATAATGGACAAAGGATTTTTAAAAAGAGAGAGAATACTGCTTTAGAAGTGCATTTGTTTTAGAAGTGCTGTGAAAAATAAGATATAAAGGGTCTTTCCTAGACTGATGCATGAATCCATTGCAGAATTACCAGCAATATCTAAGAACAGTGTCAACTTCATTGTCTGGAAATGTCATTGTTGCTTGTTACACCTCATGTCTCCCATAACAGATTCCCTTGTCTATATGCGAGTGTGTCCCGTGTAATAGGCATGCACTTTGAGTCAATACGCTCGCTCAAAAAGTCAGTCTTATTACGTAGGAACACTTTACACGTGTCCTTCTACTTTTTCATGTGGTACAAAAGGGACTGTTGAAGGAGGTAATTACATTTTGTAGGGCAACAAAAACGTTGTCCGTGTGGAAATCCTTTGGGGAATCTTAAATGATATCCATGTCGAAATCCTCCAGGGAGTTTGTGGCAATGTTCTCTCTGAGACAGACTGTTTTTCTCAGAGATTTTGTTTTCTGCTAGGTAATGAAGTCCAGTTTGCCGTAAAGACATTTTTGCCATGAGTGGGTTGGAAGACATATTGTCTCATAAGTCCAATTCTCGTTTTGTGGCAGGGCTTGTGTGGAAGTGCATGCTTTAGTGGACTGTCTTGTTCTGCAATGAGGACTCTTCCAAATCCACACTGAAGCTCTGTTTTAGTCTGGGAGATGAGTGAGTGAATGAGTCCAAAGCTTTGTGATAAAATTGCTTTGGTCGTAAATAAGTTTGGACTGTCTGTTTTTTGCCCCCTGATCTCAGGACCATCTGTGCAGAGCTGTCATACTATCAACACAAACTTCATTCCCTCAATCCACGACCACATTATTGCACGGATAAAATAAGGATGAAAAGAAAATCAGTACAACACCCAATAGTGTTGTTTCTAAAAATTGTGAAATCACAAAAAGTGCTTTTGTAGGACTGAAGGTGTTTGGTTTGAATATGACTATTGTTCAGGTATTTTTTTTTTTTTTTGTATATTTATTCACCCCATTCCATGATTTTTAAATGTATATTCCCATCTATTTTTCTTCATTAAAAAGGACAATTCATAGTGGGCACAGGCTGTCAAGCTCCAAAAGGACAAAAAAAAGTACTACAAAAGCACCATAAGTTGTTCATATGACTTGCACACTATATTTCACGTTTTCTGAAGTAATTTGATGCTTTTCAGAGAAACTCAAGTCATTATTCATTGATCATTTTTACCTCAAAAAACAAATCAAACATGGTGCCTGTGGTGCAGGTTTTACATTTACATCAAAATTATTAGTTGTCAAATGGTTCATTACCAAACCTCGTGACGTCAAACCTGTACCATATTTGATTTAATAGCTGCAGTGAAGGTTAATATTATCAGTTAATAATTGCTAAAATTAAACACAAACTGCATGGAATAATTTTATAATATGCTTTGTCCCTTGGCTGTAGTCACTATACGAAAAAAAAAGTGTCAAAATAGTTTTTGAAATACGACGGTGAGTCAATACTTCTCTATTTACTGTATAAGTAGTTTGTCACATTGTGTAATATTTAATAACTTCTACATTTAATAAATTTAATTCAGTTGCAAAATGGATCAATTTTCAATACTTGTCTCAAACTTTTGCACTCCCTTTTACAAATGACCAAAAACCTGTGAAATTCAATACTTCATCACCAACTCTGCAGCTTTATAAATCTTAAAAGACAGTTTATCTGGTCAAATGGAAGCCAGTACACTAACTCAAACACAGTGACATTCAAGCCTGCACAATCATTAATAGGAGAGGTAAGAAAAAACCAGCATGAAATTGAAATTTACCATTGCTGATGTACCATCCATCCGTGCTCCTATCTCTCTATTTCTGCTGATTGATTTGGCAGAGCAGTAAGTGATGATGGTTGGGGAAGCAGAGCAGTAACTCTACATACAGTGTGACAGGCCAAACTGGCGGTGAGCTTCCTGTTTCATCTGTCACTGAGAGCCACTGCCAGACAGGGAACTGATGCAGGGCAGACACACAGAGAGTACATCAGCACTGCAGCCCTGAGCCTGGCCTTTACCTCCGCCGGCTAATATCTGTGTGTGTACGTGGCCACACGTGTCTTTGCGGCGGCCTGCCTGTTTGTTCGCAAAGATTTATATCTTTCCAAAATTCAAAGTCCATATATTATGTAAGGGCTGTTAATAATTTCAAATTAGTAATCTAATGCCTACCTGATTTGATGAAACAATTAATCAAAAAATTTACTTTTAATAATAATAATAATAATATGTTAAACTGATAGACCTAATGAAGCTTTTTTTATCTGCGGGGGAAAAAAAACCCCTGCCAACCAGAACTTGTTTGCTTCATCAGCAAAACATTTCCATCTTATTAGCTTTTCATCTGTCACCCTCCCACAGTGAGCAGCTAAAAGTCACATCGTTTTACATTTATATCACACCATATATCAAATCCAAGTCACAGCTATGATTATAGAACACTATATGTAATACAGTAACCACAGTTAATCAACTTTATCATTTTTATTTCTAGATTCCTATTTTAAATTAATGTTATTTTTTTGAACTTTTAATTAATATTTTATTTATAATAGAAATCTAGAAATAGATTTAATTTATAAAAAAATATATTTATTTTATTCATCAAAAATTCATCATCTGATATTAAGTATCATGGTTTCCACAAAAACATTAAGCAGCACAACTTTTTTTTTTACCATGGATAATATTTATTAAATATTTGGTTGAGTACCAAATCAACATATTAGAATGATTTCTGAAAGATCATATGACACTGAAGACTGGAGTTATGACTGCTGAAAATTGAGCTTTGCTATCCCAAGAATAAATCTCATTTTAAAATATACTGAAATACGAAACAGTTACTTTAAATTGTGAAAATATTTTACAATAATTTCTGTTTTTGCAGTATTTTTGATTCAATAAATGCAACACTGGTCAGCTTAAGCAAGTTTCTTCAAACATGCACTCACACACACAAAAAGTTTGAGTTCTGCAAGATTTTTATTTTTTGTAGAAGAAATTAACTTAAAATGAAAACCTCTGCAAAAGCAATAATAAAACACGATATATTGAATTTGCACATTTTGGTCAAATCTGGAGCATCTGTACAAGTGCTGGTCTTCTCTCTCTAACACAGTGGTTCCCAGCTTTGTTCCTGGAGGCCTCTCTGTTGTGACCTATAATAAGGTCCTTTGATGCATTTGAGAGGGATGCTCGGCAGCATCTGGTGATAAATTTTGCCTCGTTTGAATTAATCAATTTGGAATTCCTGTGAGGCCTTTATCAGAGTCTGGTAAATAGAATACAAATCGGCCCAATTATTCACAGCTTTGCCATCACATGCTCCAAACACAAACAAACAAATAGACACGCAAATAACTCCTCAGGCCGTATCCACATTCCTCGAGATCAGGACCCAAACAAGGCACTCTGAGAACTTCACAGACTGGGCTAATTGTCTCTTAGAGAACTTTAAAACTGAGAAGACTACAGAGAGGCTCCAAAGTCTGAGACCACTGGTGTAAATCTAATTTAATAACTTCTTTTCATTACAAATGATATAATCAGCATAATCATTTAAAGTCAAAAGTTGAACTGAAAAATTCACATGAATTTCAGAATGTCTTGGTATTTAATTTTGCTTTAATTGAATGTAGCCCTCAAGCTGCATGAACTCCATAAGATTGTGTAAAATGTGATGATCATGTTCTCCAGCATGATTTAAGAATGAACAAAAAAAGCATCTTGTAATAGAATAGAAGCAAGAACAACCAACCATCTGTACAAAGAAGGTTCCATTTATTTAATTAGTCACCAAGAAATAGTGCAGACTCCTGAATATTTCTTCTTCATTAAGTCCTAATTTTTCTTGAAAAATCTTAAAACTTTGCTTATTTCTAGGTAAAATACATTTTGGCTCTAAGAAAAATGATTATGCTCATCATGACATATGCTGAGTTAAGTTAAGTCCAAGTAACACATTTTCTCATCTGTATAGTACATTCATTGATAAATAATAGTTACTTTAATACCAATAATTACAATGATTATCAGTTCTAACAAACATACAAGCAAAGTGTTTTATGCACTAGAATGCAAATGAAGATGCATGCCATGGTCCTAAATTGCTTGGAAAGCCAGTGTAAAGTGCAGTGTTTGTGATAATGCAGGCGCTAAGAAGCACTCTACAAACATTAGAGCTCAGCAACATTGAACCCCTACCGATAAGTAGTCTGAATCTCAGGTGGGCGCTGTGTTTTCAAGTACTTGACCCGCTTACATAAAGAATATTTGGGGGTGTTTTTTCTTTTTTTAAACACAAATTAAACTGGTGACTAAACAATACTCTGTCATGACTGTGAATGACAAAACCTTTATTAGAAATGGCGCAGAATACTGGAGGTGCCACAGTCACTCAAGAATCTGTGTGAGAGAGAAGGGTGAGCATGCTCAGTCATTGCTCAACATGAAGCAGAACATGGCAGACCTGGGATGCATGCAGTGCCATGAGCAAATGGTTCCCATAACAAACACAACCTGACAGCTGCATGCAGAGCTCCTTAATCTGTTGGGTATCTGGCTTTACTGCAGCATCTTAATACACATCTGCAAGCTGGTGTGTGATTAGAGATGCAGTTTAAAAAGGTTAACAGAGAGGATTCAACAGCAGATACTCTCAAAATACACTAACCCTCAGGTCATTTCAGGAAATATTGGGTAAGCTTTGAAAAGAGTAAAAGTCAAGCTGTGAGCAACAGTTGTATGGCAGTTGTTAGGCTGGTGCTTCATTCAGAACAGAACCGAGAATTTCAATTGTGGTAGCAAAAATGTTGAAATGTAAAGAAGTTTAATTCAATTGAAATCTAAATTAAAAAAAAGGAATTAAATTTGAATAGAAGTGTCATTTACTGCCCTTTAAGAAAAGCTTTAAAGTTTTAAGGTTTATAGGCTTTACAGATACACACACACAGACAGACAGAACTTCAGATAGACAGGTCGACAGAACGATGGACATAACAACAGAAAGGACGATAGAACAATAGATAGTTAGATAGATAGACAGACAGACAGAAAGAATGATATAACTAGAATGACAAAATGATAGCACTATAGATAGAAAAATAGATAGATAGACAAAATTATAGATAGATAGATAGACAGACAGACAGACATACAGACAGACAGAACAATACACCCAATACACAGAACTACAGACAGATAAACCAAATGATAGATAGACAGACTGACAGACAGACAGAATGATAGACAGACAGAACTACAGAATAACAAAATTATGGAATGACAGATAGAACAATAGATGGATAGACAGACAAACAAAATGATAGACAGAATGATAAAACGACAGATAGAACAACAGAACAATAGACAGATATATAGATAGATAGACAAAAGGATAGACAGAACGAACGAACGAATGAAGGATAGATAGATAGATAGATAGATAGATAGAACTACAGAATAACAAAATTATGGAATGACAGATAGAACAATAGATGGATAGACAGACAAACAAAATGATAGACAGAATGATAAAACAACAGATAGAACAACAGAATAATAGACAGATATATAGATAGATAGACAAAATGAACGAACGAAGGATACATAGATAGACAGACAGACAGGCTAATACAACGATACATAGAACTACAGACAAATAAACCAAATGATAGATAGACAGACAGAATGATAGACAGATAGAACTATGTGGCCTTGGATGAAAAAAAAACAGTTCTTTTCCCAGAATGCAATGCCTGTGTTGAATTTCTTTGAATTGCAATTCAATAAATCCCTCTTTCTGTCATTCCAATTCAACTTCCTGTTTGGTATGGCCTATTCAATTCAAATTCAAACACATGAATGGAAAAGGCAGCCAATTCTTCACTTCTGAAATTTGCCCAACCCTATGCAGGATATGGATTAGGTTGTATGGTAAGAGGCCAAATTTATGAATGAGCATGAATTGTATGCGTTTGGATAAGGGCCACGGCGCTGGTCACGGTTATAGTGTATTAGCCAAGCATAATTTTAGAAATAAAAGAGTGCAGGGAACAAAAGGTCTACCTGGTGATGAGTGCATTGCATATTGTGTCTGTGTGTGTGTTTGTTGGCCTGTTTACGAATGCATGGACTTTGCTTTTAAATCAGCCTATTGTTATTTCTGCTGAGTAAGCAGACCAGTCAGTGACTCTGTAAAGAGAGCGAGAGAGATGTTTGCTCACATCATTACGCTATATACTCCAAAATTACATATCAGGGAAATATCACCTCACCAGCAGAATGCAGGACTCTATTATCCAGCATCTCAGCAATATCATGAAGAACGGGTCGTGACTTTCCAATGAATTCTGAACATTTTAGCGTGTACGCCCAATCTCCCGCTTTCACACAAACATGTGCTCGCACACACGGCTGCTTCATACTTCATTGCGCACATACAACGCTAACTAGCATGTCTGCGGCGGAGTTGTAACCTAAGTTAAACCCCTAAAACTCGACCTTGGATTTGTGCCTCTATGACAAATCAGAGTGTGTATGTCAAACTTTGGGAAGGAATCTGATTTTGGAGCTAAAACGGCACAGAAAACTAAAGCTATTACCCCGCACACATTCTCCGCTAAGCTTCTTACAGTGCAGAGATACACCTAGCGTACAAGACCCCTCAGAGGAAGCTAATCCACACTGGGAAAACGTAATCGCGTGTTAGGTGATCAAACGCACAACGAACCTCCACCAATATGAAGTGTAAAAGCTGAAAATCCACAGTAACTAATCTTGTTAGCTTGGCTCCCAACCAGTCAAGGACTTCAGGAATATACAGTACCAGCCACTCTGGGTGGCATATTTATCAAAATTAAAGATGAAAGAGTTTTAATTCTATGATTAGATTGGTGTTTTGTAACTAGCAGTAAATGTTTTTTTCTTTTTCTTTATATGTTATTTTTTAAAGTGCTCAGTTCCCTCACTTATTCCAGCTTCATTTTTAAGCAGAAATGGTCTTATGTGGACTGTTTTTGAAATGCACCAATTATGGTAAGACATTGCTGCTGATGTTCCTCATAAGACGTTGAATTCAAATGGAGACAGAGCTATTTGGTGCATTCAATCTATTCAATTTATAGTAAGAACGCTAGGAAAAAAAAAACACTAAAACAAAGAACATTAACAAGTGCTCAGAAAATGAGAATCCCAGCAGGTTCCTTAAATTCAAACGTGAGGAGCCTTCAGCGTGAATAGAGATGTGCTTATAACTCCTCTCCTTCTCTGTCTGTCTCTTTCCTTTGCTTGATTAAATATACTTGAATAGCTACACTCAATGGCTCAGTGTGGTGGCTCAGGGTTGCAGTGTCCAGCTCTTGACATGTTGTAATTTCTGGATGTTTAATGCTTGTTTGGTCAAGCAGAAAGGTCATGGTCGGTCAGCAGCACGAGAGACCTGGTCTCCAATAAAGACAGCTTAATTACCATGTAAATACCACAGCAGGGGTGGGCCTGTGCTCTGGCAGACTGGAAGGGGGTCCTGCTTTCATGGCTGTTTGACAGATCAAAATCTTCACAGACTACCCATAGTTCCTCACATGTCAGGCCCGAGGCAGCACAGCAGTTGTATGAGATTATTACCTTGAACAACTTTATTAATGTTACACAGTCAAGCTGGAGAAGATGTGTAGAGAATTTTAATGCATGAACTTGAAGTATTTTGTAGCATTTTACATTACATTTTTGTAGGATATCAGAGACCGAATCAGACCATTTAAGAATCGAAGAATCGATCAGATTGGTGTTAGAACCACCAAAAGAGCAAATTCCAAGTAAACAGGAAGTCGTAAATCAGATTCCTAGCTCCAACTAGTTTGGAGCAAGCAAACTAACCCACTCTTTCACAGAACAGCTTACAACCTTGAGACAAAAGAACACTCATTGATAATTCCAGTTCAGGAAGGAGATCGTCAAATTTGGGGCAAGTAATCACGATTAATGGTCAAAGAGATGCACCGCGTGACCATCACATGTAAACCTGTGGTAGAAAATCACAAGCTACAGACTCTCTTGGGCGGGTCTCCCCCCATACAAGACAAAGAACCAGACTGAAATTCCTTCTAAGCCCTTTTGACCTTTTTGTTCTACACAGAACTACACAGAGGGTCTTTTCCATATGTAGATGCACCTAAAAATCATCTTAAAAGGATTTATGAGCAACTAATCCTCTCTATGCATAACTCCTTATTATGTATGTAACCCACACTGTTGACTTTCATATTTTAAATCACATATTATGTCTTTTTAATAATTATTGAATAGCTGAAGGATTAATATTCATGTTTGGTATGTATGAGTTTGAAAATTCATGCTTTAAATGTTTCTTCCAATTAATTCTTTGTAAAATGTATCATATTCTGGTTGTAGAAATCATATCCAAAAGTATGCTTTGCAAGAGCTTGTAAAATCCGGACCATGTGACTGATCAGATAACATGTTGATTTACGATCGGAGACAGAAACAGAGCATCACCCCAAGCTAAGATGATATCTAATTGGTCAAGACGTCCAGATGGGACGGTCTGAAAGCCGAGTTTAAAAACTCAGAACACCATCAAACTCTCTCTTCTCTTCAAATCTTTTCTTCAAAAAAATGCTCTCTTTTGCCACCGCGTTTTGACGCTGCTCTTTGAGAGTGCTCTGGCCCACGTGCCAGCTGCCACCACAATGAGAAGAAAACCCACCTAGTCTCGTTACATCCTTTTATTTTTATTCTTTTATTTTAGTTTCTTTTCTTTCCGTTGAGTTTCGTGTGCTAAGTTAAGTTTGCCAACGCCGTGTCTCCGAGTCCGACCTCGAGCGCCCGTCTAAACTTCAACCAGCCCACAACTCCACAACTTCAGCCAAGAGCCGACGCCCAAGACGTCACTTCAAAGACTACTGAACTTCCAGCCAATCAGCAACCTGGGGAAACCTCCTTTCTGCAAGGACAAAGTCAAAAGGGAATCCCAGAGGCAAAGCAAGCAAGTAACCTCCAGACTTTTGCTGCATCGGTGCTGTTTAATACAAATTTTAACCTAATTGAGAAACTCAATGCGAGGGTTAAATAGTGATTGATGGTTGTTTAGGTCTAGGCAATAACACATATTGCTGTAAACTTGGGATTTCACATTTCCTACTCTTAACTCATCCCTTCCTTACTTTCTCTCTTTCCTGCAACGTGTGAATGTGTGAATGCTTGTGTTCATGTGTTAGATTAGTTTACATGTCTTAGATTTATATAAATAAAATCTTATTTATATTGAAAAGAGAAGTATCTTGTGTTTTGTGCTCACAAGTTAATGTCTTAATCTGTCGATCTTGTTATTGTGCTATTAAATAGTGTTTTCACTATATTTTGGATTTTAATATCCAGTGCAGAGTTGATTGTTATACAGATCCTTCAGTGATCAGCCGTGAAACAGCGATTCTGTCCAAATTCCCGATAAAATCATAAATGATTCCCTTTGAGCTAAATTAAACTATTTCTTTAAATGAAATATATATTACGTATTTTACGTTACATTTTCTATGACGCAACTATTACGTTAACAAAAATAATTATAAAAGTAACTCTATAATATAATATAATAATTTAGTGTGCATGTTGTTCCATGGAAACTTTTCACTAACTCTTTCTGCAGGTTATGGTTACACCAGTAGGTGGCGAGAAGTGACGTTCTTCTTGAGTGTGTCATTTCAATCATTCACTCAACCCAATTGTTCAAAAAGGTACATTCATTCATGAACCAAACAGTGATTGTCTTTACACTGAACCACAACATAAAACACACTAGCGTTCAAAACTTTGGCGATTCTTTTGTGTTTTTGAAATAATTCTGTTTTGCTCAACAAGACTACATTTATTTGATTAAAAAATATCACTGTTGACAATATTTGTGTTGCTTAACATTTTTGTGGAAATATTTTCTTTGATAAAGTTCAAAATAACAATATTTACTTGACATTACAACATTTAGAACAACACACACACACACACACACACACACACACACACACACACACACACACACACACACGCACACACACACACACACTCATATATATATATATATATATATATATATATGTGTGTATGTCTGTATGTGTGTGGGTGGGTGTATACAGAACAAGAGTGATGTTTCCTTATGAAATCATGTTGTGTTCATCAGTTTTGCTAGGGGGCTGCTAATTACATTAACATTTAACATGCTGTGATCAAAACTATTGAAGTACCTTCACTCTATTATACAATATACTGTATTCAACAACAATGGAGAGCAAAGCAACAAGTTTTAATTACTTGAGCATCATTAAATGGTTTGCTTTGTAAAGAGAATAAATACACTAGAAATAATAAAACACAAGAGTAAAAACACATTGGTTTCATTCCTACTGAGAAAAAAGAAAAGAAAAAGAGAAACATCTCAGTTTGGTGATTTGTCTTGCAGCAAAGCACATAAAGTTGATTATCCACATTTGGATTTATTTCTTCAATGTCTGCATTCTGAGTAAATTTGTGTCGGTATGTAGCTGAGTAAACAAAACCCGATAGAGAAAACTACTTTATTATGCCAACATTTCATTTCAGCCTCCTTCAAACAAAACAAAAATATGCTTGTTCCATAAATTTATGACAGAAACAATGGATTATCACGCGGAGGCTTTCGAACTGGTGGCACTGACAAAGATAGCGATCAATAATTGTCTCTTCAAGTGTTCTTTCATCAGTCTTTCTCTTGTGACAAAAACCAGCGGCCCACACATCTAAGGCACGGATGGTTGTGTTTATCCCACCATGCTACTTAGTGAGAATAATGCAATTGTCTGGTTTATGGGTGCACCCCGGTGGGTAGAAAACCGTGGGGCTATGGCCTGAACATTGTGCGGTTCGGGCCCTCTCACAGGACTCTCCGAGACTCTCAATCTGGAGCATTATGTGGAGAATTCCTCCGATATAAAGAAACCCCAAAAGAACTGCGGCTAATCCAATTTGAGACACTTGACTGGCAGAGCTAATTACGGCGCGAGGGCATTGTCCACACATGGGGACCAGCGGGTCGCGCTGGCACGCTGAAGGGAGACAGCTGGGCGAGCTGAATGCGTACAAACGCACATCATGCTAGAGAACCGTGTGAATGCTAATTTTCGCTAACACATACTAATCCACCACAAAGGAGGACGCTTGCATTCTTTGCATCTTGAAAAGTCTCTCGGCGTCTTTTTGAGTCAAAATATGTTCCCAGCTCATTTAGGAGGATAAGACAGAAGGGGAGGAAGGAATGAAAGCGTTTTCATTGTACGTATCAGAGTCTCGGTCGCGTTGTTTTTGCAGACACGGGTCGATTTAGCGATCCAGCTAATTGAGTCTCATTGCTACGTTAACCTATTCAGAGTGTGGGCTGGTCTTTCATCAATGAGTCTTTATTTTTCAAAGACCGTTGGACGAGCGCACACATATGTTCCCGGCAGCCGTTTGAAGCTGCTGTTTTTTTTTTGTCCTGAAGGGCTCCCCCGCTTGTGGTCCCTCTCTACTGATGTGTGATAACAGGATTCCGACATAATATCGCCAAATGTTATTGTGAACGAGAAAAGGGCTTATACTGCCGTCTTTACACAGACCAACAGGATTTGCATGTTTGTGCAAGTCATTGTGGGCCTTTGCAGTAGTTTATGCGGCTACATACTACAATTTCCATTATCTAGCCTGAGTGGATTTGCGTGTGTTTTTGTGTCTGTGTGAATAGCACTCTCCTAATGTAGCTTTAACTGGATTTCCATGCCACTTGACTGCGTTGCTAGAGACATATGGGCTTTAAAACACATACAAAACCCCATAACTGCTCCGAACATTTGTTACAGACATGCAACCTCTTGCTTTTTCTCTCACACTCTCAAAACGATTGGATGCACAATCGTGGCATGCTGCACATTTAAAGGCCATTCGGTACATAATTCACAAATAAATACCTACATATATGGAAACTACACATCGGCTGCATGATATATGACTATGGTTAGCTGTGGCCTAAAGCCAAACTTTTTAAGTAAACATTAAGGCCTATAGGTATTTTGAACAGACATCAATCATAAACACGTCAGAAGCTCATATTCACGTGCCACTCGTGTTCATGTTATTAATCAATATGATGAATAAAGCTCTCAGTCGAACATTAAAAAAAGCACAAAACAACAACAACAACAACAAAACTTTTATATTTTATTACAGTGGCAAGTTCTAGAAACTCTGAAACTTCCTCTCATATCCAAGACTTTTTACAAGATGATGTGAGTTGCAATATATATAATACTTTTTTTTTTATAAGCTCACAATTGTTGAGCTTATTGTTGGTCAATTGTCGGCCATCTAATGCAATAAAGCCCGAAAACTTACAATAACCTCAACAGACAGTCAATGGTCCTGAGGGATGTTTTTCAGGATAGAGAGAGTCGCCTCACATATTGGTCATCTTTTTCTGTCACATCATATAAAACGCACCCACCACTGACCAGGTCACCACACACACACACACACACACACACACACACACACACACACACACACACACACACACACACACACACACACACACACACAGACAGACAGAGTAAAACTGGGCAAATCATTCCAGAGTCTTGGTACAATTATAGCATGGCGCGATCACCCCTGCACTTCCGCCTCGACTTGGGGATAAACAAGAGTCTCTGGTTAGAGGACCGCAGGGATCTGGTTACATTGTGCTCAATCAATAGATCAGAGATATATGAAGGAGCCATACCGTTTAGTGACTTATAGACAATAAGTAAAATTTTAAAATCTACTCTGTAACGCACAGGCAGCCAGTGTAACGACTGTAAAACCGGAGTAATATGATCCCGTTTATGAATCCCGGACAGAAGTCTAGCTGCCGCATTCTGAACCAATTGTAATCGGGATAAAGCTGTTTGACTAATCCCAGCATAGAATGAGTTACAGTAACTGAATCTAGAAGTAATAAAAGCATGAATCACTTTCTCAAAATTTTGTAATAAGCTAAAAGATATTTATTTGTATATCAAACATGTAGGCCTTATTATTTTATTCCTTCAACTAGCGCTTACAACGTTAGAGATCCCAGGTTTATGTATCCCTAAACAGAACAGCACACGCTTAATAAATTAAAGAAACCATAATGCATCGAATATAGTACCTCATTAAAACAACATATAGCGACATACGAGCATCAAGAGTGAACTGGCATTAGTTGTTCATGTCCTTCATCTCTTGGAACTAAGTCAACTCTTTAAATAATTCACTTGCAGGAGGCTGAGATTCAAGCGGTTAGGTAATGCATAGGCAAATGAGTGCTGCCTTCTGAAATAACGAGGTTGTCTATGAAGGCGTTTGATATAAGAACCTGTTGTTACACAAGCCAGATCCTGTTTGTATTGATTCTCCATTTAGTGTGGTTGCTTATTTGGAACCAAGGGGCAAAAATCTTATTTCAGCAGTTAAATTTGGTTGAATTACATTTTAAACACATCAACTATGCACCAGTTACGTGTGCATCAACCCAATTTAAACATAAAAATAAGGTTGTTTACTCAGTGGGGAGAATTTTCTTTTTTCTCCCAGCACTGCCAAGAACACATTTAGAACAATAAGTAGCCTTGTTAGTATTCTTCCTGTTTTGTTTCATTCTGGATCGTGTTACTATTTAGTTATAAAAGGTGAGTTATCTTTGAAACCTGATGCACTGCAAGTCAAAGGATTCGGGTTTAATTGTATTGCCAATCAATATCGGAATGCTTGTGAAAAATTTACATTTAAATTTACATGCATTTTCCCAGATGATGTTTTCTTGCATAAATGACAAAGAATAAACTGCACAAATTACTTAAGTGTCAATAAAGAGGCTATCTGAGAATATACCAAAAATGTTATTCTAAAATCTAAAAACACTGATTTTTTTTCTTGCACTTATACACAAATACAATTGCATAAGCAGGCAGTTCTCTTGCCGTAATATCAAAAGTACCTTGCAAATATCATGGTATATAAATATGGCAACTCACAGTACCTTGTGTGTGTACATACTGTGTTCTGATCTGATAAAATCTTATAAAAATAACTGAACCAAAAAAAAAAAACCCGTTTCATTTACTCACCCTTATGTCATTTCAAACATGTATGCATTTCTTTCTTCTACTTCACAGAAAAAGTAAGTCATACAAGTCTGGAATGACATGAATAAATGATAACAAATTTTTCATTTCTGGATGAACCTGTTAAACTGAACAATACACACTGACATGCTTAATAATGTGTTTTAAGTGTGTGTGAAAGAGAGAGACCTGATTAAAGCTACAGATCCTGCTGGTATTTCTATTGATAGTGACAGTGGCTGTGACTACAGGCTGTAAGTGACACACTGTCGCTCCAAAGCACCGCCAACTGCGAAAGGAAGTGGGAATATTGTCATAATGAGTGTGATAGCAGAGAGCTTCTTGTGTTCTCACACCTTCACACCGTCATACACCTACACCTACATAACTAATCCTGTTCTTTCTCTTCCCTCTTTCTTTCTCCCTCTGTTTCATCTCTAATGAACACACATGTTGCACAGGTACAAATGTCATTACTACATTTAGTTGCTATATAATATATGTGCTATTTTAATATACAGTGCCCTCCATAAGTATTGGAACAGTAAAGACAAAATTGCTCTGTTGGCTGTGGAGTCAAGACATTTGCAGATATGATTAAAAGATGAATATGGGACAAAACTCCAGAATGTCACATTTTATTATTAGCCGTTTCAACACATACATGTTTTACCAAATCAAAAGAACAGCACTTTTAGAGTTCATCCCACTCATTGATGTGAGTATAAGTATTGGGACAGTTGAACATAAGGCAGATATAAAAGATTAAAAGCTATTATTTACTTGCAGATCCCTTGTGCACAATCACAGCAGTGAGTCTGTGGCCTTTATAGGTATCCACCAGACTCTTGGTCTCATCTTTGAAAATACTTTCCCATGCTTCAATGCAACCAATTCCAATTGTTGCTTGTTTTGGGAAGTTCTGCCTTTACTCTCCTCTTCAGCTGGGAAGATGTTCAATCTGATTTAATCTGGAGACTGACTTGGGCAATCTAAGACTTTCCATTTCTTTGCACTTATAAATTCCTTGACTAGGTGGCTGGTGTTTGGGTCATTGTCCTGATGCAATATAGGCTTCCCAATGAATCTGGTGGCATTTTCTTGAATATTGGTAGGCAAGATAGTTTGCCACTTCCAAATTCTTTCTGCTACTGTCATCATACATTAGTCATCAGTAAAGATTGAAGGGGGCTATTCCAGAACAACTATGCATGCCATCCCATGACACCCTCCTGTCTTTAGATGAGGCTGTGTGGATCATTTGCAGTTCCTTTTTTTCTCCCACATTTTGCTTTCCATTACTTAGATAAGTTCATCTTTGTGTCATCGGTTCATAAAAACAGATTCTAAAACTCTTCTGGCTCACCTTTGTGCTTTTTTTGCAGCTCCTATCTTTTCTATTTTTTTTTTTTTTTTTTTTTTTTTTTTTTTTTTTGGTGCTGGTCAGAGGTTTGCATCACCCTTATGTAGCATCTGTAATTCTGTGTCAAAGTCTCCTGAGGACCGTGGTGTCACAGAGCATCACCCCAGCTTTCTGAAGTTGTTGGAGATTTTATGAACATTCTTTAGGTTCATTTTCACAGTTTTCTATGATTTGTCACCAGCCATCAATTGCATTGCTGTAGATCAAGTGGTTTGTTGGTTGCTGTTGTAGCTGTGGTTTTTCCAAAACTCTTGATTTCTCCATGCCCTTTGTTTTTGCTATAGCTCTATTTGACTTCCTCTTTTCTTTTAGCATCCAAATTGCTTGCTTTTCTCTCAAAGTCAGCTCCCTCATCTTCATCCTGGTTTGTGTATGTCATCATCGAATGCAAGATTCAGAATACAGAAGTAATGGATATAACTGATACAACACATTCCCTGCTTTTAATATCTGAAGAATTAATGCAACTTAGAGAGACCTGTGAGGCAACTGTTCCAATACTTATGCTCACATGAGATAGGGAGATGAAACTCTAAAAGTGCTGAACTTCTTAGCTGGTAAAACATGTATGTGTTGAATCACCCAATAATAAAACGTGACATTCTGGAGTTTTGTCTCATATTCATCTTTTAATCATATTTGCAAATGACTTGACTCCACAGCCAAAAGAGCAATTTTGTCTTTACTGTTCCAGTACTTTTGGAGGGCACTGTATATTAATGCAGTGAGGTATAGTTTAGCCTGTATGTTGACACATACATATACTTGTAGATTAGCCCAAAAACACATTTTTCACAGTTATAACGCTCAAGACTTGAACTGATTGCGAAAATCAGTTTAACTACAGAAACAGTATTGTACATTTGAGCCGAGAGGGTGAGAAGGAAGAGAGCAAGTAAAAGATGATGGTGCGGATGGTGGCGGTGGGCCATGGGATTTGTCGGTGAATAAAACATGCTACGGCTCGCTGTCCTGAACTGACTCCTGCTCTAGTTTCAGTCTAACCATTCGCAAGAATTGTGGACACCTGCATTTAATCATAGATCCCTTAGATTACAGGAAGCCTCATGCAAATCACCACATCCTTACAATAATTAGGTTAATAGATGAAAGTAAAAGTCGTGACATATTGTCAAGTATGGTGACCCATACTCAAAATTGGTGCTCTGCGTTTAACCCATCCAAGTGCACACACACAACAGTGAGTAGTGAACAAATGCACGCACACACACACACACGCACACGCGGAGCAGTGGGCAGCCATTGCTCCAGCGCCCGGGGAGCAATTAGGGGTTTGGTGCCTTGCTCAAGGGCACCTCAGTTGTGGTATTGAGGGTGGAGAGAGCGCTGTACATTCACTCCCCCACCTACAATTCCTGCCGGCCCGAGACTCGAACTCGCAACCTTTCGGTTACGAGTCCGACTCTCTAACCATTAGGCCACGACTTCCCCCCCACAAGGTCCTCCTTGATATCTATGTACTAAAACGATTACTAACAAAGTGCACACATAATAGCCTCAGTTTTATACGCACTGCTATTCTTTATTACCAGTATGAAGCCACATGCTTATAATAATGATTTACCATTTGGAAATTATACATAGCTGCTTAACATTCACCGGCACTTATCTATGAATAAATTACATCAATGCATGTCTTGAATATGCATAAAAACACTGACTTCCTACATATATTGAAGTGATTTAGATATGAGTGCATATACTAAAAATAAAATAAAACAGCAGGAATTTCATTCAAATTGAAGTGCACACTGGTAAAAAGGGATATGTTTCCATCCCTCATGAGACTGTCGGATATTATCATGCACCACAAGTACAGGGTCTCTTCCTCTCGCTCCTCTAATATGGAAATGAGTCACACAGGCCAGTCATAAAGCCATACTATTTAAACTACACACACTGGCACATGCTTTTGAAGGTTACTGATAGAAAGTTGGGTATGGAGAGACAGACCCTATCATGAAAATGAGTGTGTATCTGAATAAAAAACCTCGGTGTGTGTGAGCATGCTAGCATTAAAACCTTAAAACAACAAAGTGGCGGGTCAAGCACTGTCTGGTCCTCGTAATGCCCATAACAGTAATAACCTCGAGGTGAATTATAAAAATAAGAACAGACGTAAAGCTTTTGGTTCTCTTCCAATATTAATCCTTCAAATAATTCCAATTTAATCTGATGCGAATGAGAAATTGAGCGCAAGACCATCGAAACGAGTATGAGTGAGAAAAGAGAGACGGAGAATAATCTGGTTATTTTTGAAAAGACAGAGATGTAAAATGCCACCTCAGTTACAATGATTCCAAGTGCATTAAATTATTGCTGCATATGAGTTCTTATCTATTTATAACCCTTGGGCCATCATTCAAAAGCATTCATTCATAGACTAAAAATATCATTAGAACTATCTGTCTAACAAAACGTCTATCCTCATGTCCACGGAGGAACGCTTTAAGACTTCTGATATCTTAGGGAGCAAATGCATTTCATTACATGACAGGCTGATCCGATACTATTAACGTCTTTATATCACCTGGCTGTTTGTCAGATTTTGGATGTGTGTGTATGTGTGGTTACAGATAGGAGAATTGTGTTGGTTGTACCACTAAGAGCACTACTGCCAGCTCAATTTGGCATCACGACTCCACCAGACGAGCAAGCCAAAATAATAAACATGCAGAGACAAACACAGAGCGGGTGTAAGTGACAAGAGCAATGTAGCACCATCAAGACATGAAATCCGCCCCTTCCTGCTCCGGGGTGTCTCCATCTGCAAATGGCAGCTTCTGAATCACAAATAGCCCTTAAATTATTCACCTTTCTTCTTAAGTACTGCTAAATATTTACTTGTCGATTAATTTGTAAACACGTTCTCAGCTTTTTTCTGAAGCGTAATCCCTGTGTCTCCCCGTCCCTCGTCTGACAAGTTCTCAGAAGGATCACAGCGCCTTCATAATGAAGGAAGACAGAATGAAATGTGTAACTCACGATTTCACTGTGTAAAGTTATCAATTTATTATCAAGCGGGTCATTTTCAATGCCAGCACTGATTTACCATCCGACAAGGGAAATCTTGAATGAATGTCCAGTGCTCTCTCCACCCTCAATACCACGACTGAGGTGAAACCCTTGAGCAAGGCACCGAACCCCCAACTGCATTGGCTGCCCACTGCTCCGGGTGTGTGTTTCACTACTCACTGCTGTGTGTGTGTGCACTTGGATGGGTGAAATGCAGAGCACAAATTCCGAGTATGAGTCACCATACTTGGCCACAAGTCCTGTCCTTTCCTTTCCTTTCCTTTCCTTTCCTTTCCTTTCCGAGATTCATTGTGACTTTAATTTTTATCTTTAATATTAAATATATCTGAATTCATATTTAAATGTACTGATAACATACGCATTTATGCTGAGTGTTATTATGAAATAGTTACATTTCATGTTGTTATTTTGCATATACCCATTTACTATTATGCTTTTCCTCCAAAAAGACAGATGTTTCTTCTGAAAATTGTTTCGTTTTTCACATGTAGAAGATAACAAATCCTATAAAAAAAAAAAAACACACACTTTGATTTTTTAAATTATTATTATTATTATTATTAATTTATTAAATACTTTATTTTATATATTACAGTAAAACATTACAATAGTATTACAATACATACTACAATATTAATATATATACATTATTGTAATATTTATTTTTTTCTTCGTATTCTTATCGGTAGTATCACTTGTCATTGTCATTTAATTGAATTGAATTGAATTTTATCTTATTTTTATCTTATCTTGTCATGTTGATATATCACAAAAAGCAAATAAGAACAGCAAATATATATATATATATATATATATATATATATATATATATATATGTATGTGACCCTGGACCACAAAACCAGTCTTAAGTGTCAGTTTTTTGAAATTGAGATTTATACATTGATGTATGGTTTGTTATGATAGGACAATATTTGGCTGAGATACAACTATTTGAAAATCTGGAATCTGAAGGTGCAAAAAAATCTAAATATTGAGAAAATCACCTTTAAAGTTGTCCAAATGAAGTTCTTAGTAATGCATATTACTAATCAAAAATGACGTTTTGATATATTTACGGTAGGAAATTTACAAAATATCTTCATGGAACATGATCTTTACTTAATATCCTAATGATTTTTGGCATAAAAGAAAAATGGATAATTTTGACCCATACAATGTATTTTTGGCTATTGCTACAAATATACCCCAGCGACTTAAGACTGGTTTTGTGGTCCAGGGTCACACATATATATATATTACACACATACATACACACACACACAAACACAGTGGCATGCGAAAGTTTGGGAACCCCTTGAAGAATCAGTGAAAATGTTTTGTGATGGTTGTTCATGAGTCCCTTGTTTGTTCTGAATAGTTAAACTGAGCACTTTTCTTCAGAAAAATCCTCCATATCCTGTAGATTATTCAGTTTTCCAGCATCTTTTGCATATTTGAACCCTTTCCAGCAGTGATTGTATGATTTTGAGATTCATCTTTTCACATTGAGCATAATTGAGGGACTCAAACACAGCTATTAAAAAAGGTTCAAACCTTCACGGATGCTCCTGAAGAAAATATGATGCATCAAGAGCCGGGGGGTGAAAACTTTTTGAATTTGAAGATCAAGGTAAATTGTACTTAATTTGTCTTCTGGGAAACATGCAAGTATCTTCTGTTGATTCCGAAGGGCAGTACTAAATGGAGAAAAAATATACATATTTTTACAAAATAAGAAAAATTTGGACATCTTCATCCTGTTCAAAAGTTTTCACCCCTCGGCTCTTAATGCATCGCATTTCCTTCTGGAGCATCAGTGAATGTTTGAACCTTTTTTAATAGTTGTGTTTGAGTCCCTCAATTATGCTCAGTGTGAAAAGATGGATCTCAAAATCATACAGTCACTGCTGGAAAGGGTTCACATATGCAAAAGATACTGGAAAACTGAAGATTTCGCAGGACATGGAGGATTTTTCTGAAGAACAGTGCTCAGTTTAACTGTTCAGAACAAACAAGGGACTCATGGACAACCATCACAAAAAAAAAAAAAAAAAAAAAAAAAACCTGACCATCCAGGTAACCACACACAGTATTAAGAACCAAGGGTTCCCAAACATTTGAAGGGGATTATTTTAATAATTTCAGCTATTTTTTTGTCTTGTGGACTATATCCTTTATGTAAAATATCTTACCCAGGACAATACTAATTTAAAAAAAAAAACATGCATTTTGTATGATTTCTCTTATTTTGCCTCTCTTAACATGCCACTATATCTATCTATCTATCTATCTATCTATCTATCTATCTATATATATATATATATATATATATATATAATTTTGATTGACAGAGTTGTCAGATCCAAATAACTGCATTAAGTTGTCAGTCCGCCCCAGCATCAAAGTGTGTGCCTTCACCTGCTCTGTTTTTAAGGTGAATGGCTGTTTGACAGTCCCTCCTGTCTGTCTGTGTATGTGTGTTTGTGACAGATCAATACACACTGGAGAGTAAAGGGTCTGAAAAGTTCCACAATGCACCTTCAGTAATCTCCATTAGCTACTCAAACCCACTTTGCATTGATTCCCACACACACCCCAACCATCACCGGAGATCGATAACACACACACACAAATGCACAAATGCGCGCGCACACACACACTTGTAAACGGGCAACAAAAATAAAACCCAAACTCTTCCCTAACGTCTAAAAGTGATTCCTTCATTTGAAACCCACATTAAAGCACTTGGTTTTCCTAAAAGGCAGACTAAGGTCAATATAGAGACAAATGCTGCGTCTATATTCTGAGAATGTTCAAAGTATGTAGGCAATTCAAAGAAAAATGCACTTCTCGACTCTTGAAAGCTTCAAGTATTTTCTGTAGCTATGCTGGAGAGCAGTATAAATACATGCCCAGACATCATAGAGTACATCCGGCATGTTGGCACCATCCCTGATGTGTGCTCTTTGACTTATGACATACTAATAATAACCAGGTCTTCTTAAAAAGTACAACATAACCACAATGATTAGCAGCATTTGGTGCCTTTAAATTTGAAAGGAGCCACTCATCTTATATAGTTCTTCAAATTTTATTCCTAAACTTTGAATCTGAAGGCTCCTCAGCTCCCTTGGTCTCATGAGACAGAAGAGTCTCCACCGACTGCACACTTCAGAATCTCAGCGGATGCAGTATGTCATTTGGTTATTGTTTGCCTACATATTCTGCCATCCTACTCATTTGACATACTACTTTTTGCATAATGTGTAGCAGGAAAGTATGCATAGTCTTATTTACAACTGTTACATTTGATCAATGACCCTCAGTGAACGCACCGTGCACACATACTGCCAGAAATCATCTTTTCTGTGTAATATTACAGACATAAAACTCCCTGCACATCAGCAGTTTTTACAGAACGCTCCTTCGGCTCTGAAAGGTCACTGTGCATTACATTCGTATGTTTCCTGGCAGCGATCAGTTTAGACTGAGTTCAGAGAGATTAGGCATGTGGAAAGTCATTAGCTACTTTTCATACAGACAGCAGCAGACTGGATATGAATATTAGAGACAATGTCGTGCAGCTTATGTTCTTATATATGAGCACAGTATAAAGGAAAAACAGACTAAAAGAAAGCATTAAACTGAAAAAAAAAAAAAAAAAAATACAGAACACATGCAAAAAACTGAATATAAGTCGTATATATTAATCATCTGATTAAAAGGTCTTTTCATTCATTACATGACCATAAACAAGTAACAAATGGATATCTCTACATAATAATATAATAATAATTATTCTTTCTATGTAATTTAAAGGTGTCTGGTTTTACATCATTTATATATTATTCAGTATTTTGAGATTAGATTCAAATATTTAATTACTTAATTACTTGCAGCAAGTTTGACATCATGGTAAGCCTGCAACACACTGTCAGATGTCACAATTAAGAATATGAGTTATTTGTGAATTCTGATCACGTGCATGTCAGTTAACTATGTGACCTTCCGTGAATTATCATTGTGATCAATAACAACTTATTTCCTGGTTGATCGACAGTTGTGAGTTATTATTCAGCACTGCGATGAGGAATGAAGAACTTATGGCATTATTACAGATACTATCATCTAACACACACCCACATTCACAGAATTTCATTTCAGACAATAAAATGGAACGGTCTGATCCTAAAGGTGTCTGATTTCAAGGAGATTCATTTTACCAGCTGCTCTTGATGCAGTTTGATTGAATGGCATTTTACAAGATAACTGCAAATGTTAGAGGACTTAAAATGTTAGAAAGGGCTTTTCTAACTTATCATCGTCCCTGAAAATCTCTGAAAATATCCCAAAAGGCCTAAGATCTAACAACACACACACACAGCTATTTTCACAAATAAGCTCTTTGTTACAGAAGATGAAATATGAAATTCACTGTACAGACAGATCCACATGTGGGAAAAATAGTCAAAGGGCAAACATATCTATATTTGTAGCAGGGTAATTGCACCAAGAAAATAGTGCTTTGATTTCTGATAAAAGCATATCTATAAACGAGACTAATTTACATATAAAGAAGGCATGTTTGATGTTTGTCCTGAAAAGAATGCCAATTACATCATTTAATAGGTTGCACTTTATAGTAAGGTCAAATTTGTCCAATCACAAACTAACAAAGAACAATTTTTAAAGCATTAATTTAGGTTTACGTTTATAAATATTTAGTTAATTGTTAAGGTGTTTATTCATAATACGTTTTTTTTTTTTTTAATTTATACAACTTGAAACTGTAGAAATATATAAGTAGATTAATATATATAAATACATATTCTTAATTATAGAAATATCTTTATTAATATAACACAGAAGACTGATGTGCCATAGGTTCCCTCGAGATTTTCCTTTTATAATGTGGTTTTTATATTTGGGTGTTTCAATTGATGAGTAAAATGAGGTAGCTGGATGTTTTTGTGGTACAATGTAACGTTTTTTATGTAGTTACTTATTACAACCATATGATAAAACACAGTATATAAAACACAACTGCTTCAAAATTCATGTATTTTATATGTGTGTGTGTGTAATTTATATATAAGTATTGGCAATTTATATTTACCACAGACCTTGTTTTACTCATACACTGTAAAACCCCATTATGCAAACCTTCCGGGTTTTGACGTCAGTTGACAATAGAATAAAATAATAAAATATAGTATAAAAAAAGAATATATACACACATTTACATACAAGTCACACCACATCAGTGTGTGTCTTTAAATAATGGCCTAACAATTTTACTGTTGTATTCTTGAAAGGCATATCTCCTTACACAAACAAACACTGCCTTTGGTCACCACAGGCAACATATCAGCATCAGTGTAGTAGGAACACTAGTAAGTCTGCCAGGGCATTTCTGTAATATTTCCCAGTTAGTGATACGGGCCATTTATCACCGTCATGCTCTCTGTAGTCTTGCTTCGCGCAAGCAGTCGCCGAGATAAGGCCGCGGACTTAAAGAAGCTATGGTCTTATTTTTAGTCGGATGCTGGCTCAGCTGTACTCCATCACAAAGGCAAATGTTTGGACTATAAAACCGTTATTATGTTATACATTAACATTATTAACTGTTATTTAAGCATCATGTAATGAAAAGGCCCACAACAAGTAGGCTATACCTCTCCTGCGGATGTTTACAACAACAACAAAAAAAAAGTATGTGACATGCAAATGTATGTGAGGACGCCCCATGTAGGGCAATATTTCTTCCCCTCTCAGCGCTCAGGGGTTTGTGTGTTTAGAAATGAATAAGCCCTGCATAATGTTGTCTTCCTGAGAGCGCTTGTAGTGTGTTTATCCATTTTGATGAATCATTTGGCACAGCTAGAGCAGCGAAAAGAGGCCATAGCTCCTGTTTTCCGCTAAGTTTGAAGCTCGGCACGTTGGCTTAGGACTGCACCAGTAGCTGCTGGCCTCAGAATCGAATACGCATATGTTAAAATTATGCGTCACCTAGCTAAAAGCGACTCTTGCGATGCTTGGAGGAAGTTCCAACGTGATTTAACGAATCAACTGCCCCCGTTTCTTCCTTTTATTACGGATAAACTCCAGCAATCCATTTGAAATAAATATCTGCTAATCACATGTAGCTCTAGCCAAAGATACGACTGTTTATTTCTCCCAACGTGTAGTCGTAAAGTTCTGACGCTTGGTTTATAAGTCATTAAACTTAATGATTGGCATAATGAGGTTGGGATGCTGCCAGAGGGGGGGCCGGAACATCAGGTGGAATTACCATCAGAAGTTCTCCTACACACAGTCACACATCTTGCGCTCTTTCGCACACACGCGAGTCGGCAGCCGTCGATAGCTGGAGTCGGTCTCGTCAGGATGATAGCGAGGGCTATCATTACTCGTCAACAAACAAACGGAAAGGGAGCGGAGCGACAGACGAGAGTGAGGTAGAGAGAGAGGTAAAGAAAGCGAGACAATTCGAGTGGACAGCGAGCTCGCAAAGCACTGTCAGCTTTGAGGAGACGTGACAGATCGCCAGATATCAAAGACACTTGTAGATGTGAACGTCTCATTACCGGATCCATTTCCTCTTGTGTCTTTCTCTTCAACAGCTATTTATACCGACTTCTCATCGCTGTCACCAGTTTTGTTTGTTCCTATTGTCTATTACTGTCTTTACTGCTAATTTTGTCTCAGCTTGATTATGTTTCTTCGGCACCTTTTCATGTGTTTCACAATAAATGAAATGTGTCTCGAACACGTCTCGCCGAGTTTGGAAAAGAGGGTCATTTTTGAGCATCGTTTCATCGGCGTGGTATGAAATACGCGACGAATGGACGCTGCTACAGTATGTTTGTGGTGATGTTTTGAGGAGCATGTTATCGAGTGCAGTTTTCAGTTCATAAGCATTACTCTATTATTCTATTATCCTACCCTAAACGTAAAGGGATAGCTTATCTCTCACACCCCCCAAAAAATTAATTGTTCAGATCTTTCTGTGTTCCACAACAGAAAGTAAGAACAGAGTATTTTTTTTGATTATTCCTTTAAATGTATCATTTTGTTCAGATTTATTGAAAATAGACAGAAAAAGAGCTAAAAAATGATAATACTAACATTGATAACATTGATTGATAAGAAATGTTTCTTAAACCCCAAATCAGCATATTATATTGATTTCTGAGGGATCACATGACACTATAGACTGGAGTAATGTGTGCTGAAATGTCAGCGTTGCCAGAAATAAATTATATTTTAAAATATATTAGAATAGAAAACAGTAATTGTCAATTGTAATGATATTTACTGCATTTTTTTTATCAAATAAATGCAGACTTGTTGAGCATAAGAGGCTTCTTGCTAAAACATTTAAAAATTGTACTGAGCCCAATCCTTTAAAGAGTCCGTTTTTACTCTTAAATATGGAAAATATGAAAATAAAATGAGTTAAAAATGGCAATTCATTTTGACTTCAAGGGAACGCCATCTGAATCCCTGGAAGCCAGGGACAAGAACATTCTAGAGACAAGGGAAATCATGAGCCATCTGACCATCACAACTGTGTGTGCAGGGAAAAAAATAAAATAAAAAATAAAAAAATAAATAAAAGGACAATCCAGTTCCGTCCTTTTATTTATCAAACTTGGAGGTTATTAGTATGTACAATAATTAAGAAAACAACAAACATAATGATGAACAAATATATAAATAGCCAATTGTAAAATCAGCACAAACATGAGACAAATAAAACCCACACATACGCACACACAGGTTGTTAGTATATAACCCCTGTCCTGTGATTAATGATGTAATTAGCTCTATTCCATGCAGTTTTATGAAAGTGCCTTTGTACACCTTTTATCCAAAAAATAGATTGCAGGAGAAATTTATATTAAGCACAGAATATAAATAAATAAATAAATAATTACATAAATGATATATATAATTTTTATATAAATTATATATAAATCTTGCTCATGTGAGCGTGCCTAAATATTACTTCATTCAGTCACACCTGTGATTTCTAGAAATACAGATTATTATAGTCTTGTAGCTACGGTACAATTTCAATTTTTCTACCCAAAATGTATGCTCATTCTGAACAGCTTGTCACTTGTGGTCAGCTGTCTGTGAGAGTACAAGACTCTTGAATATTTTTAATGGTCACAACTTGCACTATAAGAGCCATTTTACAGATGTAAAACTTTGACTCAGACTAAGTACTGATTGGGCGGTAAGCTAAACTTGGCCAAAAGTACAGGCAGAAGATACAAGACGGCTAAAAAAAATAAATAAATATATAAAAATACATGGCCGTCAGGAGAAGTCAGACTGTGTCTGCAAAAACCCGCCATGACAAGACAGGCCTAGTGAAACGCTTCAATAGCTTTTCCCATTACCCCCTCACAACACACTTACCCTGCTCTGGTTCTCATACACACATACACACTCTCCGCTTCCTGTGTAGAAAACTTTGCCATCTGCAATTTGTCCATGAATTGTGTGTCTGAGTGGGTACACTGTGTGACAGAGCAGTTTGTGACATGAGAGTGAATGTTTTTGACACTCACTCTAACCCCAAACTACTGCTATTCTCCTCAGCGATGTTTACAGCAACATGGCTTGATAAACCTTTTTAGCCATCACCTGCAACCCAGAGAGAGTCAGGCAGGAGCAATCATTAGGTCTCTGTGTGTTTTACATGTTCGCTCTGTGAATTTATGTGTAGTTCGGTTTTAGTTGATGGTTATGTGATGTTGTGGTTGGTTGTTTGTGTGTGTGTGCAAAAGCAGAGTGGCATTGATTGTCTCTCTCACACCTTGTATATCCCCTGAATGAAGTGAGTTGACACCGTGAACCCACTCAAATGAAATGGCCATCATTCCTGACGGCTGAGCACAGTGAGCTAAGAGTATGTGTAAATGTCTATGTGTGTGTATGTGTGCTATAGCAGAAACACAGCTGTCATTCTGAAACAACTGCCACAACAGTCACCTGAATCAGCATCCATGTCAGTTCAAGATGGCTGCCATGTTATACTACCTCAAAAATACTGGGAAAATAAGGTACAGTTTAGAGTAAATTTGAGATTTGCTAACTGGTAATTTAGGAATGACCAATCAATGTACAGTTTACTGTTTATTGTACAATAAATCAGTTTATACCCACCTGGTCTCATGAGGAAAACATACCTACATAAGTACATATCACTGCAGTTTCCAACAGAAGTTAACACTAAAGGCATTTAAACATTGAGCACTTGTAATCCTTTTCGTACACAGTTATGATAACAGCTCCATGTTTCACTTTCCAGACGTAACAAGCTTGCTCGGTAGCTCAGCCTGCACAGAACTGGACTTAGGATGCGGAATCCTTGGGTATGAATCCTGTTGAAAACATGACTCGCGATGAAAGAGCTGAAAGATGAGAGAGCCAAAAACAAGCTAAAACGGCATGCTTGTGATTGCGTTTTTTACGTTACATTCACTTTTGTTCATACTATCGGGTAGGTTTAGGTGTAGTGCAGATGGTACGTTATTTTAAAACGTCACAGAACATTAGACTTATAGCGCCACTCAACGGACATTTCATATCAGAACTGTGGTGATGCCTACAAAACCAACGTCACATAAAACGTACCATATTGTATGTATGCTCATCTGTCGCGGGTCAAAAAAGAACACTCTTTTAGTGCCACCCAGTGGACATTTCACATCGAATGTGTCACAAAACGTACATGGCGGTATGTATTTTGCATCTTGTCAAAAAGTTCCCAAAGGTACATCTTGTTCTCTTCGTCTCTTCTATGACATTTACAGTTACTTTTTTCTTTGTTTTTTTTAACTCACAGTGTTTACCTAGGTTATGCATTAGTGGTAACAAAGTCTAACAAGTTATAAAAATAATATAAAATATAAAATAATTTATAAAAATAAATAAAAAATAAGTTTATGTTATTGTGTTAATAATGTTAAAACTGGTATTTTAAAAGTACTAAAAGCAGGAAAAAGTACTTTCAGGGTCAAAATTCAGACTAAAAAGAGGCTTTGATGAGTCTTGCACAACATGAAATAAAATAAATGAAATAAAAGCAAAGATGTTTTTGTCACTTTATTTATATATATATATATATATATATATATACAGTGGGTACGGAAAGTATTCAGACCCCCTTCAATTTTTTCAATTTTTTTATGTTGCAGCCTGATACTACAATTGTTTAAATTCATTTT
>JAFVLL020044402.1:0-18409 GCA_021397915.2 Tor tambroides | reverse complement strand
CTTTAAAGTCTGGTAGTGTATGATCCTCGGTCGCGTAGTGTATGATGCCCAGTTTTCCTTTGTCACTATTTACAAAGTCGGTAAGTGTATGATGCATAGTGTTTTTAAAATCTGTTCAGATTTTAAAAGTCGTGTAGTGTATTCCAGCCTTAAGGTTCTTCATTTTTCATTCAGTACTAATCAATGCTTATTTTTAATTTAATACTGATAAAGAAAAAATAGTTCAATATTAATAAGTCCAAGTTTTTACTACAAAATTAGTTTATGTTGCATTTTTATTTAAAAGTATCTCACAATGCAGTTATAGTTAATGCTTTTTATATGTAGGTATTATAGTTAACTACAACTAAAACTAAACCATAAAACAAAAGAAAAACAAAACAAACTTTTGAACCACTGCCACCAATGGCCTCTATGATCATCTTAGCTCACAATGGTTTTGGGAAATGTAGCGGTGTGTCTTAAAAAGGTGAAAAGGGGATTAAAAGTAGTCCATTACTTCAAAAATTATAATTAGTTACAGGTTTCAAAGTATACAGATTTATACACATATATACATTTTTGTAACCTAAAAAATTGGTCCCACATAATACTAAGTGGCTTTAACTACTATGTGCTTACATCAAAAACTAAGTACATTATTGTGTTCATATTGTATTGCAAAACACTGCTGCTAGGTTTGGTGGTATGGGTAAGTTCAAGGGTGAGTTAAGGTGCAAGAGATGGGTCAACAGTGTAATTATAAATGCAATTACAGAAATTAATTACAGATGTAATTACATGTACACAATCAGTACATTGTACCAAATGATTAATTTAAATGTAAGTACATATAGTTAAGGCCACAATATAAAGTGGGACCAAAATGGTATGCTGAAAAAAGTTCATGTTCATCCCCTTTTGTCAACAACCCATAAAGTCTGTCTGATGTACGTGTGTGTGTGTGTACCTGGTATTCCCAAAGTTACGGTGACCAAATGTCCCCACAAGGATAGTAATCCCCTTTGGGTTTAGTCAGTTATCTGATTTTTCGCGACTTGTGGGTGTCTATATCCTTGTTTGTGTATATATGTGGCATGCAGCATATGTGGGAATGCATTAGCAAAACCTATTTACAGAAATGCTTTTATCGTTGCCTGATGCCTAAGGAAATCCCATGGTCACTGCAATTCAAAAGCACTGAAAATATGCCTAGACACTGAACAGATGAGGAGAATTTACAATCAAGACAAGTGAATAAAGGAGTCGGCGTAGCTGACCCACACACACACATTCCCACCCACTGAAGACACGCTGAACACAGAGACATGCTGCCAATGTAATTAATTTTACACAATAAGAGATTATTATCTCAATGTCACATCAGTAGGTTGTGGAACATGTTGCCTGGCAGCCTCACACACGTCCATTACAACACTGTTCTCTGCTGTTTAAATCAACCGGCTTTATTAACAATGGAACACGTTTTCTTGCCAACGTTTTGTCAAGCTTTTGTTTCTCCAGCAGCCCTCAAGCCATTTATTAAAAATGATCAGGTCAAATGTGCTATGATCATCATACAATACACCACGACTCCTTTTTGTGGCTGTTTTAATTGTGACGTTAGAAAATATGAACGTTTTGTTTAAGTATTAAAGAATGCTAGAATCACATAACATTCATGCAACTCCGCAAGTTCAAGCTCTGGAGAATTGCAAACAGTTGATTTGTTAGCAAAACTATACTTATGGGTGAATATCACACAAAAATAGGCTCATCTGAAATTTGTTGTGAACAGTGAATGGAACCTCTGTGTCAAGCTATTCAGGCTAAATTAATTGCAGAAGTTTAATACTTTACAATAGATGTTTCAGACAATATCAACAACATCACTTCTGCCTTGCAAGCAATATTAAAATCAACAAATATTAGGGTGAATCTTATGGAAACTGTCAAGAAATGGTCATATTTCAGCCCAAAATCAAAGTTAAAAATAAATATAGTTCATATAGTTTTGTGAACCATCTAATGAGCATCTAAAATATGTTTGCTATAAATATAAAAAATATAAATATATGAATAACTAAAAAAAGCATTTTGAATCTTGTGGAAGCTGTCAAAAAAATACCCATTTTCAGTGCAAAATCAACAGTAAAATGTAATGAGACATTATTGTTAAAAACATAAAAGACTTTAACAAAACAAAAACATTTAAAAAAAAAAAAAGGAATTACTCCAAATTTTTGGACGGCAGTGTGTATAGAACGATAGAGCAATATTTTATGAGTGTTTTTTGGTAACACTAATATAGAGACCAATTCTCACTATTAACTAGTTGCTTATTAGCATGCCTATTATTAACATATTGGCTGTTTATTAGTACTTATAAAGCACATATTCTGCATGAACATATTATACATTCCTAATCCTACCCAATATCTAAACTTAACAACTACTTTATTATCTATTAACTGCAAATTAGGAGTTTATTGAGGCAAAAGCTACAGTTAATGGTTTGTTAAAAGCGAGAATTGGACCTCATAATAAACTGTGACCATGTTTTCTTAAAAAAAAACAAAAACATTATTATTATTTATTTTATTTGCTTTACACCAATAATGTATACAGTTATATACAATACCGCTAATTATATATGAATTATATAGTTTGCAAGTTTAACAAACTGATCTAACAAACCTTTACAATGCTCATACAACTAATAACTCATACAAAACACACACACACAGGTTTTAGGAATAATGGATTTTATACAAACTGTACTTCCAATCCCCTTATCATAACCCTACCGCTAAACCTACCCCTCACACAAAACGTTCTGCATTTTTAAGTTTTAAAAAAACTTCATTCTGTATGATTTATAATACCAGATACACACATACACTTTTAATTATTTATTTATTTTTGATGCATCTTCAAAAAGATTCAATCTGAGGCACAGAGAGGGAATTTGGCCACCGGCGACTTGTGCAGAGGACAGTGAGAGATTGAGCTGACACGAGTGTAGTGCACAGATTTGTCCCAGCTTACTCGGCAAAGACGGGAGAGCGTTTATGACACGTTCCTGAAGGTACGACACCATGATCAATGTTAAATACCAAAGACTCAAGAAGACAGAGGCCCACTCTTTCTCCATCAGTGATGAAAGCCCTGCCTGAACCGTAAGGAGTCTGTGGAAAAGCTTACATGATCGATACGCCGCCGGGTTTCCACATACATTTTCATGTCAGCCATCAAGAGCATATTAAAAGCAGCACTGCACCTTAAAAGACAGGAAATATACTTCATTTTGAGATCAAAGTATGTTAAATTAATTTTTAGACATTTTCCAGATAAATTACATCAGCTAAAGTTCAAATGTATCAAAGAGAGCGCGCCGGGTCCAGAACCAAACCGCATGACATCATTTACTTTCTCAAACACTTCAAAAGCCAAAACTATGAGACGTTCCCTTTTATTATATTTCAAGAAATGTAAAGGTCCAACGGAGAGCTTCCTTTGCTTAAACGTAATAGCCTGACCGCATGAACAAGCAGCGCACGTTAAAGTGCTTTACAAGACTGCGGAGCCACGATGAGAAGCAATGTCAGAAACAAGAGCGCTTATATAATGCGAATAATCTCCGGCCTTCTGTAGGTGAGCGTGTTCCCGTTTCTTGACGCAAACGGAGACAGCAGCAGCAGGGGTCGTGCGGCATCAACGCGGCTCACCTCCCTTTAGCTTATTAATAAAGACACTTGGCAACCAGCATCCGAGCATCTGCCCGTTCTGAACACGGGGACCCGACGTCAGAATATATCACTCTTATACGCTAAATGACCTTGGGCTGCCCACATACATACAGCCATATCTAATGCACGCTCTCCGAGGCAACTTGAAGAGGGAAAACAAACTGCAAATCAATTCTGAATTTCGCCACAAGGTTTCCTGGTGGCCATTATAAAGCAATGTCACCTTCAGAGGGAATACAGATGGCTATTGCTGCTCTGTCGATATTTTGAGAGCCTTTACTCACCTGCTTGGCTTGCAGGTTACGGAATTGTTTTCCTGATGGGACCAAAGCTATAACCAGACACACAAATACAAGGAGTCTATTGCCTATTGAGAAGCACGGGACAGTAATGGGCGTCAGTTTGTGGCCATTGATCCCTTTTCACCATCCAGCATCGACCCTCCTCCACAGCATCCTGCGAGGATATCAGGTCTCTTTCTTCCCTCCGCAGAGCCAAGGTTACAGCGACTAGATTCTCATTCCAGGAGGAACCTAAGCCCGTTTATCCATTTGTTTGTTTTGGTGGAAATCTCTTGTCTGTTCATGAGGGTAAAGGGCGTCTCTTCTCTAAAACATTCCCAGACCCCAGCTTTACAGCTCTCTTGGCCGAGTTTCAGCGGGAGATTGGGAGAAAGCTTTGTTTGGATATCTGCGAGTGTAAGAATATAAAGCTCCAGCAGTATAGGAGGATTTGCAGCCTGTTTTTCTTGTAGGGCCTTTCTATACGCCACCACACAACCAGCACTGAGGAAACCGGAGTGACTCAAAGTACGCTTTCCAATTCAAAAAACGCCAAGAACTTGCTGCCTCACAATAAACGTGAAAAGTTGTGAAAATTATTGTGTTACTTCAAGTTGTGGGACTTATAGTATATACTTATATATACTTAAAAAATCATATAAAATTATGTAGAATGTAGAAAAATAATTGCAGCACAAGAGAGGAAGCTTTAAAATGCTTTATATATATATATATATATATATATATATATATATATATATATAATAGATAGATAGATAGATAGATAGATAGATATAGATACATTTCTGCATTTCTGCAGTTTTCTCATTTATTACTTCATTTGTTATTTCAAATGCCACTTTAATTTAAATTAAAATCTATAGGATTAATAATAAACTCTGATATGTACAAGGCACCAAGTTACAAAGCATTGGAAAGGAAAGGAAAGGAAAGGAAAGGAAAAGAAAGGAAATGAAAATTAAATGCAGCCAATTAAGTGGAATAATTTTTTTAAATAAATAAATAAATACATACATACATTCATATACATATGGGTTCTGCAGTCCTAAAAATGTAAAGTAAAAGTAAAAGTAAATACAGTTTTTTTTCTTCTCTCTATAGATCTGCCATTTATATGCAAAAATTCAACATATAAAATATAAAGTCTGATTTTTTGATTATGCCACTCTCTTATAAGTCATAAGATCCACATTTTTAGCAGTTCGTCATGCTGTTATTCTGCATGCAGACCGCATTGTGGAGTTCCTTCCCACTGCAGCTTTTGCAAATAAAAACAGAGGCGATGGCGAATGTTATGAAGCTAATTTAAAATCTGCCTTGAACAGCAGCTCTTCAATTACAGTGTCTGTGTGATTGACAGGGTGATTGTCCTCCCCGTTCTGAGTGAGGAGACCCCTCTGGGAGCGAGGACTTATATGAAGACGAGACGAGGATGTCTCTTCATCAGACAAGGCTAGACAAAGAGAAGTGGGTCTCATTTAAATGAGTATGCTGTGCATAGTTAAGGAGAACACAACTGAGACCAGCTCAGCTATGTCCTTCACAGGGAATGAATTAGATTCATAATTTTCTTATATAAACATGAAATCAATTGATATGCACTGATATACACCATTCAAAAGTTTGTGGTCAATACTTTTTTTTTTTAAAGAAATTAAAACTTGAAAAAAAATGATAACAGCAAGGACACATTACACCGTTACAAAATATTTCTATTTCATACTGTTCTTTCGAAAATTTCTTTTCATCAACGAATCAGCATTCATTAAAGTAAGAAATCTATAGATTATAGAATAAGAATCTCTAGAATAAGAATATTCCTGTTTTTACTGTATTTTATATTAAATAAATGCAGCATTGGTGAGCATAAGAGACCGCTTTCAAAGACATAAAACTCTTCCAGAGCCCAAACTTTAAACTGTAGTGTAAACATTAGATTCTAATTAAAGATTATTTTAAAAGCATGCGGTTTACAATATAAACAGTGATAAGGAGGTAAAGATTAAAAATGATTAAAATTGAGCAGCAGTGATTTGAATAAAATTCAAGGCCACTACTAATCACTCATCTGTTTCAGTTGGGCAAATGTTGCATATCAGACCAACAACATAAATCCCCAACGACAGCAAAGTTAATGTTGTTTAGTGTCTGAAAGGAAGAAAAGCCAAAAAGATGGATATACAAACTTAAGCTGGCTTGTGATTTAACCACAAAGAGAGGAAGACAGATGATTCTTTGCTGAAAAAAATCCTGCTTAAAGCAACCTAAGCTGGTTTGTCTTAAGTCTTTTAAACTTATCTCACAGGCTGGCCAAGCAGGTGTTTAGCTGGTATAGCTGGCAGCCAACTGGTTTCCCAGCTGAAAAGTGTCCTTTAGCCTTCTAAAACCAGACCAGGAAATCAGCTTAGGCAGGTTTAAGAAAATTAAAATATTTACAAGGAATAATTTAATATTTACAGAGTCTTTTGTTTCTTACAAAGCTGCTGGAGCAACAATAATTCCAAATGTAATACAAAGTCAATCCATCAAGAAGCGTTCCAGTGACTGATTGCGACTGAAGAGGGAAGAATCCACAATCATCTCATTTTCTTAAAGGGAAATAGTTTTAAATCATTTACTTAATTTCATGTTGTTCTAAACCAGTATTACTGTCTTTCTTCCATGATAGACAAAAGGAGCTGTTAGGCAGAATGTCTTATCTTCAGCTTTCCAAGGTCGGTGACTTATGTTGCCAAACTTCAAAAAAGAGAAGCCAAAACCCACAACAGTAGCACATGCACTACATTTCAATATTTTTTATGTCATAATATTACTAGCATATTGGCTGATTATTAGTACTTATAAAACACATATTAATGCCTTATTCTGCATGGTCATACAATATTTTAGATCCCTTAACCCTACCCTATACCTAAACTTAACTTACAAACTATTATTAAACAGCAAATTAGGAGTTTTTTGAGGTAAAATTTGTAGTTAATAATGAGAATTGGTCCCCAAACTAAAGTATGACAAAGCACATCACTCAGGTAAGTCTTTATTCTGCTGTCAAAACTATAATAGTAAAAGTAGAGCTATACGTTTTACCAGAAAGATGTATGAAAGAACAGACATTAAAAGTTCCTCCTGTTCTTCAGTTATAGACTTAGAAAGGACACCATGACTCAGTTCCCCAGAGTGCAGCAGCAATATGTTTTAAATGAGGTGTTTGTGTTAAAGGGGCCCATGCCGTGTTCTTTTAATGGTCTGGAAACCACACTCCAATATAGAGAAGCATTATTATAGTCCTAAATCAGTAGCCAGGAGCTGAGCTGCATGGGAATTCCATTAATCATGTTCTGGAGGTTCCTGTGGACCCACACTCACATACATTTACATACGGATATATACACTCACACACTGACACAGGAGGAGATATTATTCTATGAGATCTGTACTCTACTGGATTTTCTACACATAAAGATTCAAAACTTTATTAATGCAGGAACAACATTTTATTAGTACTTGTACTACAGCTTCTTTTACTTACCAAAAAAGACCACCAAAAAACAAAATTGTATTTATAAATAACCAAGGGCTGCTTTAAAAAAAAAAAAAAAAAAAAAAAAAAAATCACTTTATCAAGGGTAGTGGTAGCAAACCTCCCCCCCCCAAAAAACAAAAAAACAACATGCACATATACATATATATACATACATGAATGCATATATATATATATATATATATATATATATATATATATATATATATATATATATATATACACACTGTATGACTGTATGTATGTAAATATATTATTATTATTAAAATTACAAAGTATCAATAACAAACAGATTTTAGTCTGATATGGAGAAACAAAATTTATTTGCTGCCTGTTTGTACAAGGCCATGGGTCAGAAGAACATGTGAATTGGTTTAATTTTCTTAAAATAATGATTAAGGATATTTCTGCAAATATAACTAATGCTGCATGATGCTGAAGGCCTGTGTTCTGTTCTCATTCCTACACCTTCATAATCGAGTCATTAATGTTGATATTAATGATCTCTCAGGTCAGCGGCTCATTGTAATTGCTCACTTCACTTCAGAAGCACATATGAGGAGGGATTATACTGTTTTTGTGAGGTCTATAATGTGTGTGTGTGTGTGTGTGTGTGTGTGTGTTTGAACACAGAACATGCTATACTCTCAGAAGCTTCGTCTGAGCTGAATACAGAGTAACAGGATAGTCTTATCTGTGGACCACTGAAATATTGCCACCATAGTGCAGAGTATGGATTGCAACAACAGTCATATAAAACACAGAACAGGAGAATAAACTAACAATCATGATCATTTAATTAAAAAGCAATGTAAAGTAATATAGAAATGGCCCACTCTTCTTCAGTAATTCAGTAATTTGCGCATTTTTAAAACTGAAATCATGCAAAATGAGTTGATAAAGTGATATTGTGGGGCACACACAATGGATGTCAATGGATGTTTCCTTACGAGAGTAAGGTGGCAGTAAAATGACTGGATTATGTTTTACATACTTCATTTGTCATCATAAATGCAACAGTGTTTGGTGAATAAATCAGCCTACTGATGTATTTACTAAGCTGTGTTGTATCATTACTATCATTTTCATGTGATTATAAATTTCAAACCTGGTGCTTGACTTCAACTGTACATCATATCACTCTGTTGGATTATAGTTTAACAGAAGCCTCGAGGACATTATTCTTTAGAACGACATAAATTATTCAGATAAATGTTTTTGGCTATTTAATGGAATAATAAAAACAGCAATATGCTAAAAGACACTAATGATAAATTATGAAACTGTCAAATAAAAACAATCTGCCAAGTAAAATATTTCATTAGCCTAATGCATTTAATACTATCCATTTTTAAAATTATTATAATCAAATACTATGCCATGTCCTTTGTGAAAAAAGAAGAGGAAAAGAAAGAATAAGTGTTCAGCAACCAAGATTATTGTTCGGCCTGTACATTTATTTAATTATGATAAAATGCCATATTCCGCCTGTAAATGAATGGAATATTTGTTTCTCATTTAGAAAATAATAATAAAAATAAATAAATAAAACAGAGAGACAAAAGGTGTCTCTCTTCTCTAATGGATGATATTTTCAAAACAATGCAAAACTTACATTTTCACAATTTGAGGCTGATTTTTGCATAGACCACTGGAAATGCAGTTATGGCCTTTCGTTTAACATCTCAAGGAATTGTTTATCAATTAGATCCATTTTGTCTCTTGAATAAAAGCTTTAATTGGATCTGGCGGCACACATAGGATCGTGCCAGTCTAAAGTGGCTTTCACTACGAATGTACCACAACCCATCCTCTGATATATGACAATTAGTTCTGTTTAATGGTGCATTGTGAGCCCAGCCTATTAACTTATTACTAGTTTTTAATTTACAAAACATGCAAAAAGATTCTACAAATTCTGCTCTGATTTTATATTTAGTATCATATATGACAAATTAAATGTCATTTCAAGACATGATTTCTATTATAATCAAATGAAGTCTGAGTGTTATTTTGCTAAATGTCACAGTGCACTCAGAACAAGTTCAAACACAAACAGCAACACTGTGATTTGCACTCAGACGCCATCATCTTCAAACCCTCCTGCAAACAAAACTAGACAAATAAATGAACAGCAGTCATGTATTTCATTTTGCAAATAGCTTTTTTTCTGCTCCTCTTGCAAACCTCATTATCAAAACAATTGTATTTGTATGCTAATTACTGTCTCCCCTGGCACTCTGTATATTTAAATTTGATTAGAGTGATATTCATTAAGACAGGTTAGAAAGATGTCAGGGTGGCATCTCTCCCTCCACTGCACCTCCATTACTTCTCTTCTCATTCTACTCCTTCCTTCCTCTCATATTCCTCTTTGATTAATGCTACACTGTCCAGAAATGAACAAGGGCTCAGAGAAAAATGCAGCGGAAAGTGTCGAAACGCATTTAAATACATTTAAAATGAACTGATCATTTGATATATGTGACCCTGAAGCACAAAACCAGTCTTAAGTCACTGGGGTATATTTGTAGCAATAGCCAAAAATACATTGTATGGGTCAAAATTATCCATTTTTCTTTCATGCCAAAAAATAAAGTTATCCAAATGAAGTTCTTAGCTATGCATATTACTGATCAAAAATTAAGTTTTCATATATTTATGGTAGGAAATTCACTAAATATCTTCATGGAACATGACTAAATATCCTAATGATTTTTTGGCATAAAAGAAAAATGGATAATTTTGACCCATACAGTGTATTTTTGGCTATTGCTACAAATATACTCCAGCGACTTAAGACTGGTTTTGTGGTCCAGGGTCACATATTGCCTACCTTTTGTTGTAGCCTTCACGATGCTTCATGATGCTTTAAAATGGTGCCTATGTAGGTTTGGGAACAAAGCCACAGAGAAAGTGGGAGGGAGATTTTAATATATAATTATATCTGATTGTATGTTCAATGCTCCAGTGCTCTTAAGTTAAGCTGGTTTGTTTCACACTTCTACTCGCTGTCATCACAGTTATCTTTATTACTGTTATTAAGTTGAAACGCTGTCAAAATCACTGTAACTATTTCTCCCTCCGTGGTAGCTGTCATGGCTCTTATACATCACGGTTATTCTGATACCTCACCACGGTGTGCTGCATAAAGACACAAAATCAGAAAATCACTGTCACTTCAGTCAATGTCACTCTGTTGCTATAGAAAACATCATGATGATTACGTGTATTGCAGTTACAGTTAGCAATACTGACACACGGGGGCTGTGGCGACCCCCTACACATGTTAAAGGGGTCATATGAGGTTGCTAAAAAAGAACATTATTTTGTGTATTTGGTGTAATGCAATGTGTTTACACGATTTAACGTTCAAAAACACATTATTTTCCACATGCCATACATTATTGTTGCCTCTCTGCCCCACCTTTCTGAAACACGTTGATTTTTACAAAGCTCATCCTTCTGAGAAGCGCTGTGTGCTCTGATTGGCCAGCTATCCAGTGCATTGTGACTGGCCGAATATCTCAAGCGTGTGACGGAAATGTTACGCCCCTTACCATATCTGGAAACACACAGCGTCTCCACCATAGATATGCCCTATTCGACCACTCCAGATACGTTGACGCGTCCGCCATCATGGAACGGTCAACTTGATGTCATTCACCATAATAATCAATGAATATTCAAAGATATACAAGCGTATAACTTGCAGTTGTAGACGCACACATAGATATAATAGATGCCTCATTAGCGACTCTTTCTATGGGCCGCTAAACGTAAGCCGTCCGCCATATTGCAGCGGTGAACTTGACGTCATTCATTATAGTAATCACTGAATATTCGAAAGATGCCACAATCCTGCACAGAACGGCTCAACGGCTCACTGCGAACCTACAGTATGGTGAATGACGTCAAAAATACGGTTCCAAGATGGCGGCCGCATCTACGTGCCTGGAGCGGTCGAATAGGGTGTCTATATATGTCTATGGACGCACACAGTCAACGTGCTCAAAGGTTCGCAGACCGTTCCAAAAATGGCGGATGGCTTACGTATCGTGGCCCATAGAAACAGTCACTATGGTCTATAGTCTCCACGACATGGTGGCGGTGGCAACAATACTACAGCGAGAATAAAAGTTGCGCCTTCTTTCTTTGCGCATACATTTGGGCGGTGTTATGCAAATCTTCCCAAACAGTGACATAGATTTGTGGGGGCGTTTAAATGAGGCTTTTTAGGAAGGCGTGGACAAGTCTTAACTTTTAGAAAAAACTATATCTCTTTGAGTTTGACACTTTAATCTTTTTGACTTTACGGATCTTGTATATGCACGAACTGCATGTAATACTCCAAAGACAAAGGAAAACATGAAATCTTGTCACATGACCTCTTTCAGATCCAAATACTTTAGAGGTAAATTTGCCTATCTAGAGCTGTTTTACTGATGGGACACTTTCAACATGCATATTCCTCATGAAGCAACCAGTGAGAAAGCAGTTAGCATTTCCTTTCCATATAAGAACAAATTGTCACTGGCAAAACATCTGTGAAACTAATTTTTATAAAAGTTTCATTTCATTTTTGTGTTTTATGTGTCTTTATGAAAATCACATTACTTTTTGTGTATCATTAACAGTGCTCGTGAAAATAATGCTTAAAACTTATACAAGCTAATCTGTTATCCTACTCATGCATAAAAATGACATGGTACAGAATGCATAATACTGGTGTATAATACTGAGCAAACAACAGTTTTACAGAAACGGTTACCAAAAGTGAGTCTTGCAAAACTTCAGAAGTGCATATGTCGGATGATTTTTGTCTTTTATGACTAGTCATAAAAGACAAAAATCTACGGGGCAGCCGTGGCCTAATGGTTAGAGAGTTGGACTTGTAACCTAAAGGTTGCAGGTTCGAGTCCCTGGTCTGGCAGGGATTGTCGGTGAATAACCAGCACTCTCTCCACCCTCAATACCATGACTGAGGTGAGACCCTTGAGCAAGGCACCAAACCCCCAACTGCTCCCCGGGCGCCGCAGCATTGGCTGCCCACTGCTCTGGGTGTGTGTGTGTGTTCACTACTGTGTGCATGCACTTGGATGGGTTAAATGCAGAGGACAAATTCCGAGTAGGGGTCACCATACTTGGCCACACACCACTTCCCCTTCCCCCTAGTCCCACCATGTTCTGGAATGTAAGCACTAGTATATTCCAGAAACTTCTAGTATGTTCCCATCCTTGCAAAAGCAAAATATCTTACTACTGCTAAACCAATGTTTCATAATTAGTGATTAAAGTTCTAAAGTTTACCTGACATAAATATTTACCAAAATCCTGTTTATTACATTGTGTTATAATATAATTAAATATTTATTTAAATATTTATACATGCTGTTACTAAGTCTGGGGTCAGTAATATTTCTATTCGTTTATTTTTTAATTAATAGTTTTATTCAGCAAGGATGCATTTAATTGATTGAAAGGAACGGTTATAAAAGACATTTATGTTACAAAAGGTTTACATTTCAAATAAATGCTGTTCTTTAGAAATTTATATTCACCAAAGAATCCTAAAAAAAAAAATGTACTCATGCTTTCCACAAAAAAATAACAGGTAGCACAACTGCTTTCAACACTGATAATAAGAAATGTTTGTTGAGCAGCAAATCAGCATATTAGAATAATTTCTGAAGGATCATGTGACACTGAAGACTGTTGCAGAAAATTCAGCTTTTAAAATATATATTTTTTATAAGCTTTTAAAAAATACTATTTCACAACATTACTGCATTTTTGATCAAATAAATGCAGCCTTGGTGAGCATGTATATCAAGAACATAAAAAACTAACTCGTAGTGTTGCTTGCAAAACACATTATTCAGTCAGAAAAAAACAACTACTTTCAAGTAGCCATCAACAGAAAAGATGATTTTGGAACCCAGAACTGAGCAGTTATTGCATATACCAGCAGGGGCTAACTAGACCATGTTAACCAGCCAAACCTTGACCCCTTGAGAGCAACCTGGTATTTCAAGTCTGGCTCAAAGTTACTCTTGAGTTCATAGGTTCTTCCAAACTGCAAATGAATCCGTGACCCCTACAATAACAGGTCTTTATCCATCAGACTACTCAGGCAGACCATTTCAGGCTTGGCTCTGTTTCCCCGAACAGGGAATGACCACCTGGTTTCAGCGGTTTTCTGTTTGGCCACCGTATGACTTCTGTCCTGACTTTCTGCAGTGGAAGTGCAGGTGTCTCCACAGAAGACGTCCCTGGATAATCAGCAGTTTACTCTCACTGCTCTCTCTAGCTGTGTTCTAAAACCTAGTCAGCCTTCTTACTATCTGCCTTCTATACAGGAAGCTGTTTTCAAAGGCAGCATCCTAACTGAAATGTAATTCAAAAGTGATTTGAAACACTCTACATATAGCCAGCAATGCATTCAACTAGCAAAGTACAATAGAGATGTGCTACAATTTGACATTACCATGATAATCTAACAGTATGATCCTTTCTAAAGCATTAAAACACATGGCCTAACAAATGTATCTTAAAAGTCATTAGCATGACTATCAGAACGCTCCAACTTGTCCTCCAACCAATACGCCCGTATATGTCGTTTGTCCAAATCCCTGAAATACGACCCATCAGAGCGTATACTACTTTTATCTGCATTATAATTTGGATTTCGTGTAGCTCAGTTGGTAGAGCATTGCGTTATATGACGATATGCGATGACGGGTTCAATCCCAGAGAATGCATGCGCTCATAAAATGTGCACTAAAAATCATGATTTTGCATGACCCCTGTAAGGGGTAGGTTTAGGGGTAGGGTTAGGTGTGGTCATTCGTACGAATTAACCACCTAGTAAAATATGTACGGATTACCGTGAGATCAGTGTAAAAAGTCCACAAATTGCATTTAAATAAACACGCATTTTGATTGGTAATGACAGTCATACGTCATTTCATGACGACAGAGGCAACACGACACTGCCATTATTTTTATGCGCGCTAGAGGGCGCTTAACTATAAAATGTAAATATAGGTCGTAATAAGGTGCTTGCACAAACGACCTATAGAGTCGTTTTTTTTGTTGGAGGACAGGCTCCAACAAACTCTTTCAGGGAGTAAAAATGCTGCCTATTTAGGCAGGTCACTAGGTCTTGGATCAGAGCCGCTGAGGTCAAAAGGCACAGACACCATTAATGACAGAGAAATACGTATAATTATTGCACATTTTCACGCTCTCTCTTTTCTTCCAGTTCTGCTAATATAAACTAATTTAAAATGTCTAAAACTTTATTTCTGCATTGATAAGCGATCATACATATTCAAGCTTTTGAACAGAAATTTCACAAGAGTAATAAAAAGCCTATTTTTATTGAAATGAGTAATTAATCCAAAATATGTTGTACATGATTAAGAATGAACAGAGGGGTTTCCAAGACTAATGAAATACAGACATGCTTTGTTACAGCAATAACAAAGAGAAATGCCATTGTCCATATATAATGTGGTCCTGATTGTTTGAGAGTTCGAATATTACAAATTCAATGCACATTCTATGAACAACATCCATGGCTCAACTCATATTTAGATTGTAAAATCATTGTAATACACTTGCAGTGGGTGTCTATGGGCAATTTTAAAGAAGTTTACCTCACAGACATCCAATGTCAAAGGATTTCTGTGAACATGTTTATTGTTTTACAGACTGAGAGATCAGTTGAAGTCTGTGGTAATCGACAGTCTGGCACAGATGCTTCAATAGTCTTTAACATGCACTGAACCCTCCACATGAAGGTCTGCCATAGACAAATGGTTTCTTGCAATCTAAATAATGCAAAACAAAACAAAAAATCATGTTTTACGCAACCCAGGCTCATTGAAAATACATGCTTGTGGCAACGTTTCTGTAACACCAATATTACATGCCTTACTGCACATTTTGCGTCAGTTTTAGAGTCAAATGCCCAGTGAGCGGCGCTAAAACATGCTTTCAGTATGTGAGCGTGCCCACATTTTTAATTACATTGGTACAGGCGTTTTTTTGTTTTGTTTTGTGTTGTTTTGTTTCGGGGGTTTTTTGTGTTGCTTTATGTTGCTATAATACAGAATTCAAATGTTCAGTGAGGGGCACTAAAAGGTTAGTGCTCTATCATGTTGGAAATACATCAAATCTACCCAATAGTGTTAATGAATGCAAAAGTGATATAAAAACACGGTAACACTTTATTTTAGGGTCTCTTAACTAGTTGCTTATTAGCATGCATATTACTACAATATTAGCCATTTATTAGTAGTAATTAAGCACATATAAATGTCTTATTCTACATGACCTTATTCCATATCCCTAATGCTACCCAATACCTAAACCTAACAACTACCTTGCTAACTATTAATAAGCAGCAAATTAGGAATTTATTGAGAGAAAACTTGTAGTTAATAGTGAATAAGTGTTCCCTATTCTAAAGTGTTACCAAAAACACATTCCTTGATGCAACTGTGCAATTTTAACTCCCTTATACACAGGTTTGAGCTGTTTTTTCGAACATAGTGTCACAGGATTTGTAACGAAGCGCTTTATCTCACAAGTGCAACACCATATCACACGAGCTACAGAGAAAACTTGCTGTGTTAGAAAACCCATAATATGAGGTTGTATATGTGACACTAATGTTCAAAAGTATCAGTTTTCAAATCTCACAGCATGTTAAAATGGTTTTGAAGTCATAACATAATATTGTGCAAGGAATTGTGCGAAAATTAGGCTTTCTTAATCGAAACTCTGGCCCTGTAAATCATACTTTGTGTGAAAAGGAAAAAAAAAGTAGTCTGAGTTGCCTCTAGTGTTCATTTCAACTGGAAACTGCAGTGATTCGTATGTATAGGTATGTTTTTTGAGTTTTTAAGAAATATAGGTACATTACACAGGTGACATTTACACATTTAGCGGCCACCAGTGTCACTAAGGGTTTCTAAATTTTACATAAAGTCCCTTTAAATATATTAAACCAAAATAGTGCAGTAACACACGCATTCATGCTGAGTTGAGCCAGCAAACATCCATCATCCTTCTCTCTCTAGCTCCACTGCAACCGGTTATCCTGCTCACCTGATGTAACCCCTCATATTGAGGGGGATTTGAAGGGTGTATGACATGATGGAATCTACTACACACACAAACACACACACACACACACACACACACACACACACACACACACACACACACAGGCCACCTTTCCTGCTTCCTGTATTAATCATAAATGGTTTGCTCTTGGTTTACTCCCGCAGGAAGGATTACCCTCCTCCGTACAGGTGCACTTGGCTTCATTTCCCGCAGACACATCAAAGACTGTTCAATCAGGGATTATGATCTCCAGAAATACATAATACAGCACATAACCTCATACCCGATTGCTCCATATAAATCTGTGATTATCTGTAGCACAATAGGATTACGCCTGTCCTCAAATAGCTTATAATCATCCACGAGGTGGGCTACGTATTTCTCTAACGGATGTGTTTTATCGTTTTCTTGCTCTTCGTTTCAAGTGTTTGAGGTCAGGATAATGTAAGTGGTGCTTTGCACTGTCATCTTGATATAGGAGGCACCATTATTAAAGTGGACTGCAAAGGAAGTATTGCATTTGAACTTCAATATGCACATCACACATCCATAAATACATGTACACACACACACACACACACACAAAGTGATGACGCTTAAATGAAAGAGCTAAAATGACAAGGACTATGCATACTGCAGTGTACACTACATATGCAATATTTCAAAATCTGTAATAGTAGTATGTCAAATGAATGTCAAACAACTTCCACAAGACTATGTACCGTATTTGATGACATAACATACAACGTCTGCAATTTTGCCATTGTCATCAGACCTATAACCTCAATTGTGTCACTTTTCCCTGCCATTTACAAATATGATGGCTTGTGGTTGTAGTGTTAGCACCGTACACTTACTGAAGACATAGTACAAGTAGTGTATAATATGATAGTCCCATTCTGAAGGGCTTTAATCAGAATATAATTCTTGCACACTGCATACTCAGTGCACAGTTCATAAATGTTCACTGCCTAATATTTTATTTAAAAAAATAATAATAATAAAAAAACGTATATGAAACAGTATGCAGTACACAATGCTAAACGTTTCCCTTGTAAAAATGAAATGCACTCAAATGTACTGAATGTGTACTTCAAATCTATCTATCTATCTATATCTATATATATATCTATATATATATCTATATATATATATATATATATATATATATTAGTGCTGTCAAACGATTAATCGCGATTAATCACATCCAAAATAAAAGTTTTTGTTTACATAATATATGTGTGTGTTGTGTATGTTTATTATGTATATACAAATGCACACACATACAATATATATATTTTGAAAACATTTATATATATTTACATGTATATATTTATATTCATATAATTTATATTATATATAAATATTTATAAAATGGATAGTTCCGGTCCTTGATTCTGATTGGTTGAGCCAAGTTCGAAGCTGTTGTAAATTACTCTACAAACATACACCTTTGTTCATGTCTGTGTGTTGCTCAGCAAGCACTTAGAAACGAACACTGTTTCTAAGGAACTACATTGTTTGGCGGAAGAATAATGTTTTTATTAATATCATTACATAATTATCATTACACTTTATTTGTTCTGTTTTATTTAGTGAAACCTTACTACAGTGGTTCCCAACCACGTTCCTGGAGGCCCCCCAACACTGCATGTTTTCCATGTCACCTTAATCAAACACACCTGATTCAGATCATCAGCTCA
>JAFVLL020044401.1:0-23272 GCA_021397915.2 Tor tambroides | reverse complement strand
CATATATATATATATATATATATATATATATATATATATATGATGCATTACCTACCATTTCTGTGAACACAAAAATCTTCTTTTAATCAAAATGACTGGAACATAACATGAGTTATTAACAGTTAAATGATTCTTTAGCAAATCTTATTGTTGCAAATAAATATTGTACAATTTACAATGTAACAATAATAAAATGTAATAATAATGTAAAAAAATTTGTACATTGTACATTATAATGTTGTGATGCTTAAATGAGCATGTAGCATTTTTTTAGACAAAATTCTCAAAATGTTATTGGTTATCAGCCATAACATGAAAATCTGGACAGATTGGACATCGGATAGAATTTTAATATAGGCACATCTCCACATTATGGTATGATATTTTTAGTCTTTTTAAAACTTTTTCTGCATCCAAATTCACTTTATTGAACATCCTCTCCCTTTTCATGTTTTCAAGACCAAAGAAATTACATCAAACTCACATTTGTCATCTCTTACCCTAAGCTGTGCTTTTGAAAAAGCAACAGCGATGACAAATTGTAATCCTTTTGGGAGCCTGGACCTGTACAGTACATACAATAGAAGAAGAGAGCAGCAAAGAAGAAAATGATGTTGAGGGCAATCGATGATGCTGGTGGTTCATATAAGGGGACAATCTGTAAGATGTGGACTACTAACATTAGAAAGACCCCTGATGACCCTGGTTCAGCATTTCCCTCATTAAAGAAAACCACCAGCACTGATGAACTGTGTTGTCTACAGAGGCCGAGTGAACGAGAGCCTCTTTCTGCTGCAGCATAATTAGGGCACTTGACTCTTGGATGCCTTACAGTCAGAGAGAGAGATATGAACGGCAGTTAATTTGGCCTACGGAGGGAGTCAAACTGCCTGGATAAGGATGACAGAACTACAGTCTTTACAGTCCGCCTCATGAGACACAGACTATTTCTCTGCCCACAGTCAGCTCCTTACGTAACATAAATATTGTTGGGCATGTGGGGGCTTTAAATAGTTTGAGTACAAATGGGTATTAATCTGGTGGATAATTTACAAACCACATGACTGACTGGATTCTCTCTCTATATATACAGTATAGCATACATGGAGGTTACCTGAAGGTGCTTTAATGTACAAACACTGTCAAAACTGCTTTCATGATGACATGTTTATTCTAGATTGTCAAAGTCACAGGCTTTAGGGATAAAGCTATAACCATCCCCAGTTTTCCCCAGTTGGTATAATGTTGGGGGCTGTGGGACATCAAACAGTATCTCGCTCCCCTGATGCTCTTCACACCAGACTGAGTGAGTCAAAACATCAATGAACATACTAACAAGTGCAGGGCCAATTAATTAGAATGCTATTCTTGTCTTCACTAAAATACTATAGACAGTGGTTTTTTAAGCAGACAATATGAGCCTGTGGGAATGGGTTCTGAGCTTTAATCAAAAGGAGATCTCAGGCACTGCACCATCCTCAGGGCAATCTTAAATAATACCCATGAAAATACAAAGCCATAGAACTGACAGGTTTGGAAGACTAAGTAAACAGAATGCAGCCACAAGAGTATTAAAAATATAATGGAATGTACAGTATATGACTTGTGTTAGTCAAATAAATAAATAAATACTAGTGGGATTTTTAACAATTTGGAACAACTTTTAAGGATCCATTTTTTTCTTTTCTTTCTTTTTTCCTGAATTTTAGTATGTGCAGTGATCTAGATGTTTCTGAGAGGATCTGATCGGTCTAAAGGTCATCATATATGGACCAACTATTTTCCCACCTTGTTTCTCACATATTACTGTATTGTCAATATTATTCTCTGTATGATTGTCTCTGAAGATCATTTATCAGTGGTGTCCAATAGGGCAACTGGGGACCTTTAAAATGGATTTTGTGGTGTTTACTTACTGTATGTTATGCTGTATGTACATCATTGCTCGTTTTTTTCTTTAATTAATAGGAAAAGGAAACCCACGAGACTCATTTGTATTAGTAAAAGTAAACATTCAAATGACACACCACAGAGAAGCCATTTCCTATCCAGATTTGATTTGCTCACAAGACAGCATTTTCATGTCTTAATTAATATATATGTGAATCCTAAATGATTTCTCAAACACGATGTAGCCCAGCTACCATAAAAGTGCAGAAACAAGAGGACGTGCGCTCAGACACATATTCATGGCAAACACACACGTCTGCTTCACCCCTAGAGAGGAAAGGAAATTGCACCATAACACTCATTAGACATTAGACACTGGGTTCCCAGTAAAGGGCTACTGTGCACAGGCACAGCTGCAATTACATGAATGTTACATATGATGATATGAACTAACGTATGACGTAAGTGTACACTTAATGAGAAACATGAAATCTGCAAGAGATCAGACCAAATAAAAGCTTTACTATAATCCTCTTTAGAGACTTATCTGCAAATCTGTATTTATTAGTTTAGTGATGCAGTGATTCTAGCTGATGTTTGAAGCTTTGTGCATCCTGTACTGTCTGTCCGGATCAGTGAACTTTATAGCCAATTTAATAAGAAACCATCAGCCGAGAACATGAATGTAAATGAACAAAAATGCATTAATAATGAATTAATGATTAAGTGCTTCAAAAAAAAAAAAAAAAAAGCACAATCTTACAAAAGGATTTTCTTCCATATAATCCGCAGGAAAGGATTAACAATGCTAAAGGGAAAGGCCATTTCCAGAGCATGAAGTTGAAAAATATGATTGAAAAAAGTATGATTAAGCTGGAAAAAAAAAATTGCTCATGGAGCAAGAATATCTGAAGAGAGAAAAACAAAACCTTCACTGATTCGATTATTTTGAATTCACTTTCATCATTCAGCTAAACAGCAGTCAAGTAAAAACCCTAACTTAATAAAAACAGGACTGTTCAGATTCAACCTAGATTTGTCTTGCTGCAAGCGAAATTACAGCAAAACAAATTACAGCTAAATAGAGCAGAAATGATCCTGTCCAGCGAGGGCCCTGCAGTCAGAGCTGGGTGAGGTTGAAGAAAGAGAGCCTTTCACGTAACTAGTAAATAAATTATTTATAGTGCGCTCACCTGCTCTTGACTTCATGTTTTCTCAATATCTCTTAATTAATCAACAGTGGTGAGTCTCACGAGGCTGATTTTCCTCATTAATACCAGACTAAAATAACAAAGCAGCACCAAATTAACATTGTATGAAGGCCATGAAAATTCCAGTGCTTGATTAGAGGCTATTTTTATGACTGTTTATATAAAACATAAGATGATTAAAGCAAATAATTACAAAGAAAAATAAGAGTTTGGAGGAATTTTTTGAATCATGCTGTACAATGATTTTAAGCCAATGCTATTCTTTGTTGTGTTTTTTGGCTAAAACACTCTTATTAGAATAAAGAACAGATGAAAAATGAGGTATGACATCAATGCTTATGGTAATCTTTTTGTAACTGCAAGCACAGTATTTAATGATTGTTTCATAGAAAAGGTTTCCAAAACATGGGGTTGGTGGCACGACAAGAATGCATATAGTCCTTTTCACCTGTAACATCAAAAGCAGCAGACAGGGGAAAATGCACATTCCTCTCAGTATATTTTTCTTGCACCACCAGAGAAATTAGTCATAAGGTATATTTGTCATATATTAAAAACAATTAGTCCAGAACTAATTGCGTTTTGTATACTACTGCACTATAGCCCAAGTAACTGCCTTGAGATGAATGTGAATGCTAGAGGTCAGCGCTCTCCGGGTATTCAAGACCTCCTAGGCTCAAACAAACAGATTGCAAATCCGTTTGGGAAATTGCACCTTTAATTATGCAGAAACAAAGTCCAAAACCGAAGCTAACCAAATGCCTTATTGCTTTGCTGCCTTGCAAGCACCACCATTTTCTTCTGGAAATGCAAATCAAATACGTCTAATACCTATTAAAGGAAAATAAACACACAAATTCTCATTTACTGAGGCTTGTTATTGTCAATAAACAGATAATCATTGTACAATCGCTTGAGATCTGTCTCTTCAAAAGCTTTTTCAGGCATCTCTAACAGAGATCTTCTAAGCATTCATCGACCAAGCTGAACACCGTGGTCAATAGAAAGCAATCCCATAGGGAAGCCACATGAATACATGCTCCACAGTTCTGATGGCACTAAGGGGAATAAACCCTGACACTAACGCCAAATACTGTCAACTTAGAGAATCAATGCTCTCTGAAGACTTCCTTCTGTTTTTCAACAAGATGAAAGTTCACTGGTTGGTTCAATAGTAGCAGTTTAAATGGAAATAACCTGATAAGAATACTGTGACTGCCCTATAGATGACTTAAATTTACATTATACCCAACTACTCATTGAGTAAATGATAATACCTACCCAGAAAACATCAGCACAAGATGAAAGCAAATCAGAGATATAATTACAGTCTTTTCATTGGCTCCTTGAGTATCATTCAGAACATGTTGCGAGGCGGTACAAGACTGACCTCAGGCGGGTTTAAATTCAGATGTAGGAGTTCTTGGAAATATGACACAGGGAAGTTGTTGCCCTAATCCATTATAACTCATTACAGAAACATGATGAATACAAATTATGCTCACTTCACCTTAAAATAAATTGCAAATGATATAGCAACACAATGTCAAAGTACAAAACACAGTTCTACTTAGGCTTGTTCAAGATTAGCTCTCTGACAACACCATTTCTTAGCAAAACAGCTGTAGTTGGACCAAAATTACTCATACAATTGGATGGCAATACTCAACAATAAGACACAGATCCATGTGGCCTCCTCATGTGTGAAGTAATAAACAATGTTTTCAAACAAGGGGGGAAAAAAACTCTAAAAAATTTTTGGGTTAGTAGTTGCCTAGCCTCAGATGGACCACCTACTGACTGTTCCATTCACTGACTGCCTAAAATCAACCCAAAACATATAGCATAGGCTAAATAACTGTGTTGAAATCCTTTTGTGGATGTAATATTCAAAATAAACAAACAAAAATTATTTTGATTAACTTATTGATATGTTTAAAAATGCACATATACACATACACAAATTAGCAAGTATTGGTCTAGTGGTGAGAATTTTACACTAATAAACTTTCACTTAGTTGAGTTTAACCCCCTTTTTTTCAAAATAAAACCAAGAAAATATGCAACTGTATGTGAGTAGATATATATTATGAACAGTGAACATGTGGTTCCAATTTTATTTTGCTGGAGTGAGCCACGGATGAATGACAGTAGTGTGCGCATCTGAGAACTGTCAGTTGTTCGAGAGATATGTGCGATTCTAAATGAATGCCTGTGCTGCAGGGCTTGCCACAGAGGAGAAGGATGGAGATTACTTAATGTAACAAACATTAAAGTGTTCTGCTGAACGAGTACACTCATTATATAGAGCTGGAAATTGTGGACTGGAACAAACAAAACAAAACTTGGACTGAAACCAACAAATCAAATGGAATGGATTGAAAATTAACTGTCAATCATAATTTGTGGTTTACCCATTTATTTATCATTGTGACTCTCCATAAGTAGTACTGTAAGTAGTTTGTTCAAACAAAAGAGTATTTTTGACTGATATTGGAGGTAAAAGGTAGTTTGGTGCATACCAGAAACCTGAAAAAAAAAAATACAGGAAATCTTAAAATACCCTTAATGTCACCTTAGTCTCTAATACAGTTTATGTATCTACAGTAATCTTTCTTTTTTTTAAATTAAATGTCATTAAAGTCAATGAGTTTTTAACCTTGTTAAATTCAGTTTATTAAAACTTTTATCAAACAATCATCTATTTAAACCTCAACTTTCATTTATTCATCACAAGGTCATTGCTGCTTTAAATATTTATGTTGTGTTAACAACAGATGAGATTTCTGTTTGTCCTGGTTAGAAGAACTGGAGCTGCTCTTGCAAACCAAGATAAATATGCAGGCTGATAGCAGTGTTGTTCTCCTCCTGATTAAAGTCGGAGCTGGGGGGGCATGACAAAACATTTATGCCCATGCAATCAGAATGGGCCACCTGAGTGAGAAGTCATTAACATCCCACAGCCGAGCTCTCCGCCTCATTCCCTCAAAACTGCTGTCCACTGTTAAAAAACAAAGCGTTCTTCCAGTTATTCCATGCCCAAAAATAAAGCATCTTTGTATATTCTTCTGGGTAAGCATCTTTCATGCTATAAATGAATAGGAATTTTCTATAGACTTAATGGACTTTTAATAGGCATTTTTTTTTGTATTTTTATTTGTATATTTATTTGACTAAACCTACCAAATTATACAACTGCAATGCTGGAACTTATTGTGAATAGAGAAAAATAGCCAAACTTACTGCAAATGATAATATATAGGCAGAAAGATAATTATAGGCAGAGAATGCTATAGTATGACAATTTTAATGCAGAACTGAATGAGAGAAAAAAAAGAACTAAAGGTGGTAAATGTTTAATACGAACTACTGACATACTGAACAACTACTGAGATCACAGCTCGAGTACCACATGGACTGCATCTTTAAGAAATGTTTTCAAACTTTTAGACTGTTCTGAGGTGACTAGCCATGTGGTTATCAGTGTTGGGCACGTTACTTTAAAAAAGTAATTAGTTATAGTTACTAGTTACTTCTCACAAATAGTAACTGAGTTAGTAACTGAGTTACATCATTATAAAAGTAACTAATTACCAGGGAAAGTAACTATTGCGTTACTTTAAAAAAAATGTTCAAATGTGTCAAATAACTTGGATGCCCCCAATATTAAATATGTTAAATGAATGAAATGGACACTAAATAGAATAAATTATTATTATAAAACATTGTACACTAATCTACACTATTTTAATGTTTCTGTGGGACAATGTGAGACACACCTATCAAATTCAATATAAATATCTGACACTTAGCATCAGTCAGTATTATAATATGATATTATGATAATTTAGCATTATAAGATGATAGAACTTTAGTAATTAGAATAACCATGTATGAATGCATATTTGTCATGTTGACTGAACTTAGGACTGGTGGTGGTGCTTAAGATATTGTTTGTCATTTAGTGTTTCTATAAAAAAAGGGGGAAAAAAACTAAAAATAATAGTGATAAGACAAAACTACTACGAATTCTACTACTAATAACAATATAAAACGCACTAAGGATTAATGAGCTGCTGGGTTCATGAATATTAATCACGTTGTCTGCGTTCGCTCGAATTGATTTGCTGAAATCAAAACAGGGATGACAATAGGTGAGGACCAGCCAATGAGATTGTCGTTTGCACAGTAGTTCCGCCCACTACCAGAGAGACCGGCAGTTCTTAAAAAAATTCCAAAGGAACTCGATTATTCTGACACGTAAATACAACAAAGAATATCGTTTACATGTAGCACGTCAATTCTGCATGGTATGTAAGACTCTCTTGCTCTGTATCTTTCTTTGCGTGTGTGTGAGAAAGAGACGTCAGCTTCACACTAGAGTTTACGGTACGTCAAATACAGTTACTGCACACTGCGCATTCAGATTAACTGAAAAATAAAATTATAATATTATTATAATAAATTATAGTAACGCCGCATTTTATTGTAAGTAACGGTAACGGCGTTGTAATGGGGGAAACAGTAATTCGTTTGATTACTCGTTACTAGAAAAAATAACGCCGTTAGTAACGCCGTTTATTTATAATGCCGTTATTCCCATCACTGGTGGTTATAGAACACAACACAACTGGCAGATATTGATTTAAAAGGCAATGACAAAAGCTTATCTCACCATTGTGTTTTATGAAGTATCAATCATGTAGCAAGCTATAATGATGCTTCACAGATATGTAAAAACGGCCAATGCATTAGCCAGTTTGCCACTTCATAAACAGGTGCTCAAAATGTATTATGGTGCAACAGTGTTAACTGTGGCTAAAACCATATTTTTGTTAAGAAAGTTAAGTCATTAAAAAAACTGTAACTGATTTACAACAAAACAAAACAAAGTGCATATAAAGTACTATACAGAGCAGCTGGTTTTGTTAATTGGGTCTAGTAGGAGATGAGCATGACAGGGTAAGTTTGTGCATGTTGATAGTTTGAGTTTAGAGACAGTAGGAGCTCGTGGGCAGATGATCGTTGATGTCAAATGACGGATGTGTGGGCCGAAGCTATGGGGAGCACTGAGAGTTTGAAGGAAACTGTCACTCGGATACGCATGCGTACACATGCAATCACAACAAACATGATATCCACAAACTGAACAAAACTTCGATGCACTTTCACAATTAATCCAAAGTGCATAGATTACAATATCTACAAATATTTTCTTCTGAAATCAAAGTTTTTGCATTACTGATGAACTTTTCAACATTGACACTGAACTGACCTGAATCACTGAATCTGAATTAAGCTGAACAATGGCACTATTGTCTTCTGCAGAGATGTTTTATACTAGAGCTGAAAATGAAGTCATTCACAATTAATACACTTTGCAACACTGACTTTGTCATTTTCCTTTTTTATCACTGTGAAGCTGCTTTGAAACAAACAATCTGTACTGTATAAAGCGCTATAATAAATATAATAAAATAAATATAAATATAATAAAATTTTATAATAATATAAAATAAATATAATAAATACTATATGAAAGTGACAAAAAGCCACAGAAATTTAAATGTGGGGTAACTGGCAAAAATAGATGACCCAAATTAAATTCAAAGGAACAAAAATTTCTGTTAATAAAAAAGTTTATTTCTGACAGCTCACACTTTACTGCCCAGAGCACTGAACCATTTTACTGTAAAAAAGCATGTATTTAATCCACTGCTTTCATCCATAATAGCAGCGTACTGCATGTGTGTGACTGCAGATGCCATGACCTCCATTTCCTTCCCAGTAATCCATATCAGCAGTTCAGCGCTGAGAGGTTAATCACACTGAGGGTTAAAGAAACCTCCCCCCAGCTCTCATCTCCCATCTCCACAACAGACAGCAATGTCAAAACAGAGCAGACTAATTATTAAATATTTAATCATCACTATAACTGCTGATCAATTGCAAGACATTCATTTTAACACTTATATACCACCATTTAAACTATATAAGACTAAAATATTACATCAGATTGTATTTGTATTTGATTATTAGATAAACAGTCTGAAAGAGACACCAGCAGCTGAATAATAAATCATTTAATAAAGGTCAATGCCAATGAGCCACTGCAGCAAAAATGTTTCAATGAGGGAATGCATCGTAAAGTCATAAAAGCTTAAGAAAAAGAGATATTTGAAGAGTTCAAATGCAAAAACCTCTAAGTGCCATTTGAAATTTTCTTCTAAAATGAGCATTTTTATCAGGCTCCTATATTGATGTTCAGTTATTTCACTTTAATTGCATAGAAAAAGACCTATATTGTAAAATTACTGAACCTAAACATAGGAGCCTGATAAAAATGCTCATTTTAGGTGAAAATTTTGGCACTTCATTTGACCTCTTCATTTATTATTTATCTAAATGCAAAACTCCACTGAAAAACTTGAATCTTCATAAAAACTGAAGAACAGAAGATCTTGAGAACAGAAACTCCTCATCAGTAGTGATAGATTGCTTTATGCAGCATTCATGTCCACAGTGATTCATTCTGCTCTTCCAGTTTTCTCTGTATAGATCATTGATCCAAAACACACAAGTCAACAGAGTGATTTATTAAAAATGTAGAGGTTAAGCCAGGTTGCCCTCAGGCATTCACACAGGGGTGCCAATCACAGGGACAGGGACACAGTCACATCATCTGTCAGCATATTGCTCAGAAAGCTGAGGTACTTGGCAGATGTTCTGCTAATAAGCTAAAAAATACAGAGCCAAGGACCCGAAGCAACATCCGCAATGATGTGATAAAATGAGTTCATTTCACCACACAGATATGTATTTACATCTAGAGGGCCTTGGGAACAGATCCAAGCAAACAAGGAACCGAAAGAGACTGTCTGGAAAGCATGATTCGTACGAGCTAATCGTGTTATACAGTCTGAAAGTGAGGGGGAAAAAACCCTCAGCATGTATTTCCCGAGAATATATTCATTATGTTCACAAGTATGATGTAATTACTCGAATTAGAGGTGAAAATGCTGCACCTATGTGAAAATGTTGACAGGGATACGACTGATATAATAACTACATCAATTTCAGTTCCATTGTGAGCAATCTAAATACCGCTGTGAGACGCAGATCCGAAGTGCTGCTAATGCTGACAACAATGGTGGCTCTCCAGCCTCCAAAAATAGTCCTCACCTCCATTATCTGAGCTCGCCCGCAGAGAGGCTGCAAAAGTGAGCTGGCAAACGGGGGGAACTGAAATCAAGACAGCTTTATCAGCAGCGACTGCCACGGCAGATAACTATGAAAGAGTTTGCGGTGAGACGAGCAGTTCACAAGCGCACTTATCTCCACTACTGCAGATTTAATGAGGCGATGCAGCCTAGATTTGGCTAATACACGCACACACACAAAAACAGTTTTTGGCCCACTCATTTTTGGTTTGAGGCTGCCAGAGATGGATTAACTAAGGTGACTTTTCAAATGAAAATTTACGGATGTGAATACAGAATTATGGATTTTGTACTGTAATAGATGGATGTGACCAACAACCAGGAGACTGGCTTTCACCCTTCATACCTGTTTAACTTCTAAATAATACCTTGAACAGATAGTATTCATAAAAGAGGAGCATAGCCTTGAGATCAAAGAGATGAAAGGACATTTAAAATGAATAAGTCTCTCTCTTACACAAGCTTACAGGAACAAAAAGTCAGGCATGGGTTAGTTTAATCAACTTAGGAAACATGCCAGTGCATATGCTGAAAGACAAGTTAAAATACACTGTAAAGTTGCATTCAGTGTTTTACTCCAAATTTAAAAGGTTTTGCAAATTTGGTGCTTTTGAAATAAAGACTTTTTGTGAAGACTCAGATGAGATGACAACTATACTCTTAACAGTTTTCTATTAAAAGTGTTTAACATTTTCATTAGATTTACATTTATATATTTAGTAGACGCTTTTATACAAAGTGACTTACAAAAGAGGCGGGAACAGGGACAAGCTAGGTCCAGCATACACAAGATGGAGAGATAGCAGTGAAAATCCTGAGTAGTGAAGCCTTATTAGTGTTAGTGTGATTTACATAAAACTCAGAGACAATCATGCTGATTTGCGTCGATAGATGATAATGCAGTGCATTATTGGTTTTGGTACTTAAATAATACAATGAACAGCAATGTTAAAGGGATAGTTCAACCAAAAATGAAAATTCTGTCATCATTTACTCACCCTCAAGTAGTTCCAGACCTGCATGAATTTCTTTGTTCTGCCGAACACAAAATAAGATATTTTGAAGAAAGTTTGTAACCAGGCTGTTTTGGGGCACCATTGACTTCCATAGTAGGGAAAAAAATACTATGGAAGTCAATGGTGCCCCAGAACTGCTCTGTTTCCCACATTCTTCAGAATATCTTCCTTTGTGTTCAGCAGAACAAAGACATTCATACAGGGTTGGAACTACTTGAGGGTGAGTAAATGATGATACACTGTAAAAAATGATCGCGATTTTAACGGTAAAAAACTGTGAAAATGCTATAGTAAAAACCTGTTAAATGGTTAACGGAAAGTTCCTGTAAAATTTACAGGGAAAAACCGTAAACTGACGTTCCCAGAATTCCCTGCGTTGCATTTCAAATTCTGTTTGAATTTGACGTTTTTTTCTTTGAAATAACTGTTTCTTCTTAGTTTTTTCTTATCAGTTATGTTTATTAGGGTTGTATGTTACATCTAATGTTGTTAAATTAATGTTTATAGCATATTTCAGTTTAATGAGTCTCACCATGATGGTGTTTAGTGCTTGTGTGAATGACACTGTGCACCTTCTATATATGCTATTATTTAAAAGCTGCTTGTGATGTGCTTTGGTTCATCATGTGACTTTCTCATCACCACCTGCATTTGGTGGTTATCAGTGTACTTCAAAGGAACAAAACAGATTTCAGTACTTCAATAGGTTGGTATATTAACATTATATCAGTTAAAGAAATTACGGTATTTAACTGTAAATTTAAGTTAAAACCGTAAAACCTAAAACGTTGTTACCGTATTTTTACGGTAGAATTCCGGCAACCACAGCTGCCAGTTTTTTACCGTAAATTTTACGGAATTTTTTTTACAGTGTAGAATTTTCATTTTTGGGTGAACTATTTCTTTAAAGCAAGCTGAAGAACTATAAATACTTTACAAATCCAACAGCTTTATTTTTATATATAAATCTCTACCAAATGTGTGCGATGTTCAATAAAAATAAAAGTGCAATAACAAGTGCATAATTCGTGTTTAATAAAATCTCTTAAAGGGGTCATCGGATGCCCATTTTACACAAGTTGATATGATTCTTTCGGGTCTTAATGAAAAGTCTATAACATACTTTGGTTAAAATTTCTCAATGGTAGTTAAAAAACACTTTTTTTACCCTGTCAAAATCAGCTCTGTTTTCAGCAAGCTGTTTTTTAGTCCATGTTGCTTTAAATGCTAATGAGCTCTACTGACCCCGCCCCTCTCTTCAGTGGAGTGACGAGCAGACTGTAAACTTCAGCCGCGAAACTGGCTAACTAGCACATTATTAGGTTATTTTAGCACATTATTCCTATTAGCAAAGATTCATAAAAACCCTTATACTCACTTCTTCTGTAGGTGAGGTTGGATCAAGAATGATTCGCGTGAACATAGACGCATTTATATAGTCCGGGATTGGCGCATTCCCTTCAAAGCGAAAGTAACATTAATCCTCTGTGTCTTCAGTGGCTCAGATGTCGGGAGTAAATGACGACTGCTATACTCATTATTACAACCACTTCAATCGCTTAATCTGAGACATTCTTGTCTTCCCCTGCTCCGGAGTCGACACAATGGCAGTTCAGCTCACTCAGGGCGGGTCTAAGGTAAGACAGCCTTGTCAATCAGCCATCGTGGGAGTGGTCTGTACAGAACTACATCATTCTGACAGGAATCTCAGAACAGCCTGATTTGAGAAAGGGGATTTTAAAACAGGGATTTAAAAAAACACTGGGTGGATTTTTATCATTATATGATGGATGTGTACACACATTTATGTTCAAACAACTTGTAAAGTGAATTTTGCATCAGATGACCCCTTTAAAAAAAAAACAGGTTCTTATGTCTCAACCATTGACAGTACATATTCACACTTCACATTAAATCAAAGAAACATTCACACACAAACATAAACAACTTCAATAAACTGAGCTATATTTTTACAATTTCTGCAGAATGGCCGTGCTGTGGTTTCTAGGAAATCATAAGTTTGATTGCTTAGAAAAGTAATAACATACCTCTCCTTACCTCTCATAGTATTGGAAATCATGGCTTATTTTATCCTTGGCTGGCTGTTTCTTCCCACCTCTATCACACCCAAGCACCAAGCTTTCTGTACGTTTCTCCATGGTGTAAGACTCTATAATAAGCTCTGCCCAGGGAATTGATACAAGCAGATCAGAGACTTAAGATGAGAATTTGAAGAAATAAGATTTAAGAAATAAGAATTCAGAGGAGAAAACAATAATTGTACTCCTGCTTTAGCTGACAATATAAAGACATTTAAGTCAACAAGGCCTTAAAAATCAATTTTATAATTCAGCATAATTTGTAATTCAGACATTTAAGCATTTTTAAGAGTATAATGGGATACTGCAAATTAGCTGCAAACCATTTGATCAGTCCCTGTAGGCTAACCGAATATGTAAAACAATGCAGTACAACAGACTAGCATGTCTGCAGCTCTAACTCATGCAGAAATTACATTAAAAATAAACATCCAGCAATTTTTTATTGTGTATATGATCAAATTTACCTGGAATTTATCCCTTTTTATTTTTGCCATGATTATTGTGTGTTTATTAGCTGATGATGGACAGGTATAGGAAAGGCTCAAGAATAAACTGGACCTTAATTTGATGCCCATTTACCCTGAAGAGCTGGATGGTCTAATGAGCTGCAGTTATTTTAACGGGTCTTTTTTATTATCCATTCCCTATCTGCCTTTGATGGGGATTTGACATTGCAGAGGACTAATTAACCTTGATGTACAGTCAAAGTTCTCAGATGCAACTAAGCCACTGAACCTCTCACATGAATCACGGCTGATTCAGAAGACGGGGAACTTTCAGTACTGATAGCAGACACTTGTGAAAAGTAAATGTGGGATTAGTGAAGTGCAGCAGTCGTGTCAGAATACGGGTCACCGCAGCAGTCAATATGGCAGCTGTATTACAGTAAATTATGTTCCCACGTTTAAATAATGAGAGTCAATCTTTTTGCTCTAGAACATACATGACCAACCTGAAAAATAAAGTCTTGTTATCTGTTTGTTATCAGTTTGTTATTTGAAACATTACTGAAACATCTATCAAACATGGTGCACCACACCATTTTGTACACTATTCCATGTCATATTATAGTATAAACAGTGAGTATGTGTTCACACTGCAAATACTGCACTTCAAATGAATGTTGCACTTAATTAACTGAAAAACAAAGTGGAATGTAGGACAATTTATGCACTCAACTGTCCCAGCTTTAATTAGGTACCGGAGGGGAAGGGACTATCAGACTCCAATGCTGAATGGCAATACATACTCAAGTGCATACACTAGACAGTTGAGTACACAGTGTGTATATGCATAGTATGTAGTATGTCATTTGGGACACAAAATTAAGCAAAGTTTTGTAGACTTGTAGACTGCTTTTTCCCCATGCAAGTAGTAGATACTGTAGGTCATGTAATTGTAAATATCTACCCGGGAGCGTTAAAAAAAATGGCTAATTCATCAATTCAGTAATTCATCAATGCAACTAGTTAATTACTATTTGAATAGTAATTAGAAAAATAGTAAAAAGAAAATAATGGTTATTATGAAAACAGTGCATAATAACTAAGTTCAATTAAGTTTAATACTTAATGTTAGGGGTTATGAAAAATTTATGAGCAATATTAATAGTGGCATTTGCCTTAGTATTTGTGGTCACAAAATCAGGTATGGCTTTATACAGTAGCAGCTAAAATGAGCTTTTCAGTCAGTCTGTCTTGCCATTTGGCTTCTATATACTTAGATCCATGACACAGTTCAGCTTAGCTTTTAATAGTATTAGCATACACACAATTGAAACTGCACTCCTTTAATAACATCAGCCCTTCAGTTCAAATGTGCGGGCAGCAGATGTGCTGTGCTAAAAAGCACAAAAGGGCAATGTTTTATGAAACTACTCACGAAGACCTTTCACTGTGAGACTGAGAGATCCTTGAATATCTTTCTGAATGACATTTTCTGCACAATACTTCACCGGAACTTCACTGCATAAATTTACACACTAATGTGCACCTCTGTGTGTGACTGCAGATCCCACAAGAAGTTTCCTGGAAGCACTGTATCCATTGCCACTGCCATTACCTTCATTTGTTGCATGACGAGCAAAATGAGCAAGTTTCAAACTCAACTTTAGAGTTCTAGGTGGTGACTACAAGTGTCATTAATCGGAGGCTCGTATCAACTTGCTAATTACAAGGAAGTTAATATGCCACATTATTAAAGGAATAGTTCACAAAAAAAAATAAAAATTTACCCTCAGGCCATCCAAGAGCGTTGCTTTGTTGAGTTTGTTTCTTCATCGGAACAGGTTTGGAGAAATTAACAATACATCATTTGGTCGCCAATGGATCCTTTGCAGTGAATGGGTGCCGTCAGAATGAAAGTTCAAACTGATAAAAACATCACAATAATCCACAGGTAATCCACACTCCAGTCCACCTAATGATTTCTGAAGTAAAAAGCTGCATGTATATAAGTGTGAGATTTATTTTTGTATGGTTATTTTGTCTTTATGTAAAATGAGTTAATTTTGTTATTGTTATTAGGATTTGACACACTGACTTATGCGTAGGTTTTGGATGCGCGGGTCAAGCATGCGCAGTGGGGTGTGTGTGAAAAGCTGCAATGCATGGTGTTCGCAACTGCATGAGCACTGACCAATAAAAGTTAGAAAAGTTTCATATCTTCGTGTATTGCCTGCATTATTCTCGTGGACCCATTTACAAGAGACTGGAGAATGCTTTGATGGTTTACAGCCCCTCTTACATTTCTGGTGGCAGCGGGTTTGGACGACGCGCATGGTGTGTGAGTGAACTTTCTCTTCGCCGGGTATTAAATGTGATGGATGCGGCATCACGGCGGCGGACACCGTTATCGAGCTCAATATTTCAGCCTTCTATTATCCACGAAAAAAATTCAGGCCTTTCGTTGCGGGAATTGAACCTTATCTACAGCTTCTCATACTGTACATGAACAAGGTGTAGAGACATTGGATGCTGCACTTACACTGGCTCTGCAGATTGAGCAGGCACACCAGGCCAGCAAGGTACTGCTGCCTTCCCACTCACAACAGTGGGCTTCTTAAACAGCAGGAACCTTTACTGGATCTACAATCAGTGTTCTTCCACAGCATGTACCAACCTCTCCCTGTTCCACGATATCTCCAGTTCTTCCTGCAGTTCATTTAGCTACATCAGGGGACTTCGCAAAACTTCGCAAACCCTGGAAGGTTTGACAGAGAGAGTGGATCAACTTCAGCTCGAGGACAACAGACAAAGGTATGCCAACAGACACACTTCAGCAGATCATCAATGGCGCAGCCTTACCCAGGAGGATTCACAAGGGCGAACATCTGAACGTTGCAGGTATGACAGACTACGAACATAGTAGACTTCATACAGAGACACAAGTGGCGAGAGGGACTACTATGAAGAACGCAGACGTGAGGGCTATCGTGATCAAAGTCCTAGGAGGTTACAGGATCGTGGACAACACACAGCTTGAAACTCTCTGGATCGTTCTTCTCATTCTGACAGTGCTCGGGGCAACAGGTCATCAGACAGCTACTCACCAAAACGACAGAGTCATCGGTCTCCAAGTCCTGGACACGTGCGTTTCCAGTCGCCTTCACATTTTCCTCAGCGCCAGGGAAACTACCGGTAGTTGATAATGAGAGCCAGTTGCCAACTGCTGCTGACACCAGGCCAACTTGTGTAGTTACTATAGGCGATTCATTCGAGACTATGCCTTTAAAGCTCAACCTTTACCCAGACTAACTCACAAAGACGATCGTTTTGAATGGACCGGTGAGTGTTCAGCAGCCTTTCAGTAACTGAAACAAGCTTTGACGTCTCCTCCTGTCATGGTATTTCCTACCTTTGATCAGCCATTCACATTGAGTACAGATGCATCTAATACATGCGCTGTTCTGTCTCAAATTAAAAATGACAAAGAGAGGGTTTTTGTATACGCTAGTCACATACTTACTTCTATTGAATGAAAATGGTCCATCTATGATAAAGAACTGTGGGCAATAGTTTGGTCAGTCAGGCATTTTCGTCAATACTTGAGCAACTGCCCTTTTACAATTGTCACAGATAACAAACCTATGGTTGGGCTGAGGAAGTTGAACTTTGACGTTGATCCCACAGGACGTAGAAGTTGGTTGTCTATGGAACTCAATCCGTATGATCGGGTGATCATTCACAAAGATAGCCGGAGACATTCTAATGCGGATGCCATGCCTCGAATTCCGGTAGTTTCTTCTATGACACCGAAACCCTTCACACAGACAGTATCCATTCAAACGGATGACTTGCCTGTCATCTTCCAGATGTCTGGTTCTGTTAGCGCCAACAGTACAGATAGTCATTCTAAGGTGCAGTCACAAATTTGTCTAACCCAGGGTGAACCTGATGACGTTACTTCTGAGTCTACTTTGAATGTACTGTGTACCTCTTTGGGTGATGAGGGAAAAGACATTTGTTGTTATCAGAAAACAGATCCCTTGCTCTCTCTCAATCTTAGACAAGTTAGAGGGAAATTGAGAAAATTTTGGTGGCAAGTTCCCTGTATGGTGATACAGGATGCAGTACTTTGCCGTACAGTGTGTATTGCCCCAGGTAAACCTCAAAATTATCAGGTGGTCATTCCTGACATTCTCATTCAAGATGCTTTACATTTCTTGTGTGGTGACTCCTGTGCTGGACACTACAGCGCTGAACACACACTCAAACGAGCTCAGAGTTTGTGTTTTTAGCCAGGAATGAGAACGGCCTTCGAACAGCATTGTGAGTCATGTGAAGCTTGTGAGTCTCGGAAAAAGCCTGTTCCTCAGCGTGGGGCGCCTCTCCAGTCGATTAGTGCTGTGAGGCCTTTTCAGTTTGTAAGTACTGATATCACTGAATTGCCAGTCACATCCAGAGGAAAGAGGTATGTGTTAGAAGTGCAAGATCATTTTACCAAATATGTCAATGCATATCCTATGGTAGAACAAAAAGCCAGTACAGTAGCACAGCTTCTGTGTGAACAGTACATACCTGAACACGGTGTTCCAGAGGAATTGCTCTCTGATCAGGGACGGCAGTATGAATCAGAGATTTTGCAGGACATTTGCAAGAGACTAAAAATCAAAAAGATGAGAACTATGCCTTACCACCCTCATGGTAATGGAATGGTAGAACGGTTCAATAGGACTTTAAAGGATCAGCTAGCCAAAGTTCTCTTTCATAGTGATGGCGAATGGGATCAGTATTTATCTGCAATCGTACTGTCATTTAATGCTATACCTCATTCTAGTACTGGTTACACCCCGTTATTTTTAGCTCATGGTCGTGAACCTTGTTTACCGGCACATGAACAGCTTGATTTTCCGTCAGGTGTTGCCCCACAGACTTACAGTTCAACTCTAGTCAATTGTATGGAAACTGTGTTCCAAGAAGTACGTAACACTGGTGATGATCAGAGACTCAAGCGTGAGTACTACCTTAATAGATATGAGAAATTCAGACCTTTCAAAGTTGGTGATCTGGTGTGGATGAATGATCCAACCACACAAAGAAAGAAACTTGACCCTAAATGGACGGGACCATATTGAGTGGTTACCATGGACATGAATGGTGTAATTTATACAGTACTGAACTTGCGAAATATACATGCAGAACTTAAGGTTGTTTACTATGAATGTTTGAAGCCTTACAGGTCCAGGTGGAAGGAACTAGCACTCACTTCCACATGTGCTGGTCAGGATGTAGACACAAGGGTTTGGGAGTTGAGATCAGCATACACAGCTTTGTCAGGGTCTCTCGCTTTGACATCAGGAGAGCCATTTGTTGGAGAGAATAGGGCCCCTGTACTTCCCTCTGTTCCTCATGTACGTAGACCTTCAGGTCGCATGTCACGGGTTTCACCTTATGTGCAGCAGCCACTACAATTGGTTGAACAGGCTTTATCATTCGTTGGGGAACACGTGCCTCAGGGTGTTGTCACTCGTTCGGGACGTGTTATTAAAAATCCTAAAAAGTTTTCATGTTGAGGATGTGTATTAAGTGCACTTTTGTCATTGTTTTCAAGGTTTTACAGTGTAAGGACAAAGGCATTTTTACATTGTGTATTTGTTTATGTTCTTCGCGAAATCTGTGATTTGTTGATGACTAGGTGTTTACTTTGTACAATGGTTACAAACTATTTGAAATTGCCTGTTGGCATGTTATTTCATGTATCCTCTAGACTTTGGGACATTAAAAAAAGGTGAGATTTATTTGTTCTCTGTGCATTTGAAATGAGGACATTTCTTTAAGGGGGAGGGGGAGGGGGAGGGGGGGGATCCCCTTCTAAGGGGGATTCTCCAGTCTCTCATTTACAAGAGACTGGAGAATCCTTTGATGGTTTACAGCCCCTCTTACATAAGAAACAAATCAATCATCAAGGTGTCTTAACAGTAAACCGTTGCTTCTGGCCAAAATATCAGTCCATAATCCATAATAATACTCCCTTCAGTGAAAATATCTCACTTCTTGTCCTCTAACATCAAACTTCACCAACACATATTTGTTTACAATTGGTTTGGGCTGTTTTTGCTTGCAAACCATGCTTGATCTGTGCATATTTCCCTCTTGATTCAATTATAGATAGAGGACTCATATTTTAGCTGGAAGCAACGGTTTGAAGTTACAAACATCTTGTTGAATTTATTAAGAACACACAGCTTTTCGGTTCACAAGGCATTAATTGTTCAACTGCAGTTGTGTGGATTACTTGTTACTATTGTGATGTTTTTATCAGCTGTTTGAACTCTTATTCTGATGGCACCCAATCAGAAAATCAGAGGATCCACTTGTGAGCAAGCGATGTAAGGTAAATTTCAGCAAATCTGTTCCAGTAAACGTTACAAACTCATCTGTGTACATCTTGGATGGCCTGAGGATAAGTAAAATTTGCACATTTTCATTTCTGAGTGAACTATTCTTTTAAGTACAACCCATTACCCGAGCATGTGTTGAAAGTATATATATATTTTTATAATAAAAATATTAAAATAGCATCTGATTGCCACTAATAATAATGAAAATCTGCATGGTGAGTTTCATTATTCTACCTACTGCCTTTAAGACCATTTCTGGTAACAGCCTTTTGAGGTCTGTCGATTGACTGTATTTCTGCACCATCAGCTCTTTCTGAGTCAGGTTTCAGATCAGTTCAAAGGCTTGTATAGTCACTTCTGTCACACCTTCAGACACCACACATTAACTTCATCTCACTGATCCTGACATCTGACCATCCTCTTTGCTATCAGCGGAACAGAACATTCATATGTGCCTGTCTGAAGTTCCAACTGGCAACTTTTGATATTCACCTCCTTCTCTGGCTTCTGAAACAAACTTCACTCTCTTTACCAACGCATCTATAACCCCAAATGTTTATTCCTACTTTATTAACTTCATGAACATAAAAACAAGAAAATATTTCCATAACTACGGCATCATCATAAAACTGGCATTAAGAGCAATGTAATAATAATATGTGATAATAATGCTTGGGAATAATGTGCAGTGAGCTGTCCTGTCTGTAGCTTTCACTTTAAATTCATTAGTAATTTAACTTGTTCACAGTATGCCACACATATTAGCTTTCAAGATTTATAGAGCTCTCTAAAGCAGTTTACAACACATTAAACCCTCACTAAATCCATAGAGTAGTAAACACTACCATTTACTGACTGATTAAATGCCATTAATAGGCTATACAGCACAGTTACAGCACTGATGCCTTCATAAAGTCAGCAGTAAATTTATTGGCAGCAGCTCTGGGTGACAGCAAGATCAATGGCCCTCTTGATCAAAATCACCCAATCAATCATAATGACCCGAGATCTGAGATAAAACTGCAGGGCAGTACGAACAGGATTGCACCAATTTCCACTGACACTGAGTGCTGCACAAAACTCATTTCTTTAGCAAATAGAGCACCGCTGTCTTATAAAATCAAATTCAATACCCCATCTACACAGAGAATGAATGACGTGACAAAACTAAAATACCTCCATTATAATCAACAAACCTATCTTCAACAGAAGTGTTATAGTTTATAGTCACTCAGAGAAGACTGATAACCTAATGATGCAGTTTGCAGCTTATGGTGTATTAATTCAAAAGCAATTTATTGTAGCATTATCCCAGATAGGTGAGTTGGCCCTGATCCTTTTCATTTATTTTCATATTAGTTTGGATCTTAAAAAGACCTTCAATGATTATCATTTCCCACAGTGCATATCCTCTCACTTTGCCAATACCAGCCCCTCTATGACTTGATATGACATCCATCCAAGACATCCATTTCAAACTGAAATTCTCCACACGTGTAATATCTTAATATGTAAAGAGAAAAAAACTATTTTTATTCAAAGTGGTGATAATCTAAAGAAAAAAGGTACTTTATTTTTATTCAAAGTTAAAGGGCTGATAATACAGAAATACACATTCTTTAAACAGCTGATACTAAAAAGGAGTTGAAGCCAGCTTGATCCCTTTTAAATTTTTAATACTCAGTTTGACTAATTTGCATAAACCATTTTGTCCACAATCCAAAGATGATCACCACATTAAAAGAAATAAAATATTTAAACTTTAGATATGGAGGCTATGGGTTACTTTAAAATTTATGTTTTTTATTTGCAAACTCAGCTTAAAATATCCAAGGAAAAAACGAGAGGGAAGCTAATCTGAATTTGTACATAAATTTCATATTAGCCAGAATATTTAATGCTTAAATGGTAGGTCTGAAAAACCCTGTAGCTCTATGAACTGCATTCAGGGGAAGTAAATGGTCAGAAAGTCTGAAAAAGAAAACAGTGAATGATAGATGTGGGAAACCTGTTATCTTGAGAGGAGAATGTCCCACAGGTTCACTGTTATTTTTATATACGACATATGGTGATTTTGTACCGCACACCAGGGTTCAGACATCCCTCTACAACTCAGAAAAACAACAGTCACACTTTAAATGTTAATTACAATCTGTTAATGCCAAACCAACTCAAAAAAACCAAACCAAACCAACAGCCAACTTCTTGTGATTCTGTTTGTTTATTTTTTCAGTTTTTTTTTTTTTTTTTTTTGCTTTTATTGGCCAAACGTTTTAAACAATGCTGCATTTGTTCAGGGAGTGAGACACAAAATATGTATTAAAAGATAAACGCTACCCAACAATTTAGTAAAAAAAAGACAGAGCAAGCATGCAAAACATGTATGCTTAAACAACCTGTGCAAATAAATTAATCACATTTCTCAGCATTACAGCTCCCAACAGGCACAGATCCCAGCGGGCTTCATCCACATGTTAGAGAACAGACAGCTCTGAGCAGATTGATAATGATATCAGAGGCATTTGTGGCCTCAGCCAAAGTGTAAATTATCAGGCAACTGCATTAAAATCTATGAAATCCATTAAAGAGTGACTAAATCAAATGAAAACTGCAGCAAATGCCTAATATGAAGTCAATGGGTTAGTTGTAATGTTTAATTTTCCAAATCTAATCAGCCATCTGCCACAGAAAATGTGCAAAATATAACTAGAGGCAGGCCAAGAATTTAAAGCATGATGAAAGGGGGGAAAAAGCTAAATATATCCCTAATGTAATGTGATTTTGAATCTCTTCATGAAAATTCTGTCATCATTTATTCACCCTTATGTCATTCCAAACCTATTATTTTCTTCTTCTGTGGAACATAATACAAGATATTAAGAATGATATACCTGGTTTAATTTGATTTTATCTATTTGTTCATTGGCAATTCAAAAGTGATTTCCATCTGAATTTTCTAAACCAGGGGTAGGCAACGTCGGTCCTGGAGTGC
>JAFVLL020044400.1:0-22285 GCA_021397915.2 Tor tambroides | reverse complement strand
TGGGAAATGCAGTCCAGTGTGCAATGTGGTGTAAGAGTCCGTGTGGTGAGTTGGTGACATCTGGTGGCGAATAAACGGAAGAGCATGGACCCGATGTGTGACAGGTATAGTGTGATTGCCAGTTTAAAATAGGACAATAAATTCCAAGACGTCTTTGTCATTGGTTTCATAACATTTCAAGCCACATTTTCATGAGGGTCGGTAAGATTTTTTTAATGTTTTTGAGTTAACTTGTGCTTACCAAAGCTGCAGTTATTTGATCAAAAACACAATAAAAATATAATGTAAATAATAATTTGAAATATTATTACAATCTAAAATCCTGTTTTCTATTTAAATATATTTTAAAATGTAATTCATTCACATGATGGCAATTAATTAATTAACTGAATATGTCTTTGCTGAATAAAAGTGTTTTTCTCAGCAACAACAACAACAACAACAAAAAAGAATATGTTTTCTGGTATATTCTTCTATCCAAATAATTCTTCTATCCAAACTTTTATCCAAATAATGTGTTAATTCTTGTCTCAGATGCTGGTATCAAGCCTGGTACTACTGATGGTGGTGTTTGCCAAATGGGTTGAGCCGTATATTGCACAATACCGGGATGTGGACCAAGACACATATGAGCCCAGAGAAAACCAGAGATCCCCAGAATACTACAGAGATGGCAGGTATGTTCCATGATCTATCTATCTATCTGTCTATCTATCTATCATTCTAACGTTCTATCATTCTATCTTATTAATATATCCCTTTGTGAATCTAGTGGAACAGAGTGCAGGCGGTGCTGTGACCCTGCAGAGGAGGCCCCACAGTATGCCAGTCCATACCCACAGTACAATATTGTGCCACAGATAAACATCACCATCCTAAAAGGTACAAAATATGTCAAAATCTACTTCAAATGTTTTCTGGCTTTGGACTCATGAGGTGAACTTCTTCCATTTCAAGGATAATCGTGGTACAAAAGCTTAGATTTACAGAATGACTTACATAACCTGTTGACTCATTTTGACTGTATACAGTTGTTTGGGTCAATGTTAGTCTTAGCCTTAGCTAAATATCTCACTGTCTGTGAATGATATAGGTCAGGCCTGGTTAATCACAGGCTGCTTCTGTGGGCAGGAAAACATGCACCAAAAAGGACAAACCTCCACAGAAAGTGACTTTATGGGCCAAACTGTCACAAACAACAGAAGAGTAATGGCTGTGAGATTGGCGCCATCTTCTATACAACACTCCACACAAACAAGACCATTTGAGAGTCATAATTTTTAATTAGTGGATGTTTAATAAAACACCCTCCAAGGCTTGACCAGAACATGAAGTTTCAGGAAGCAAGGCATGATAAATCAGAGATTAAGAATTTTAATGATCATAGTAAAAACTTTAAGCCAAATTGAACTTTTCACCATTTGCTACTACATTCCTTCCCATACAGGGGAGAAGGGAGACACTGGCGAGCGAGGATCTTATGGGAAAATGGGCAAGTCTGGGCAAAGTGGACCACGAGGCCCCCATGGCGTGAAGGGAAACAAGGGCAGCATTGGTGCTCCCGGAGAACCCTGTAAGTCCTACTATGCTGCTTTCTCCGTGGGCCGCAAGAAGGCGCTGCACAGTAACGATTACTACCAAACCATGATCTTCGACACAGAGTTTGTCAACTTGTATGGGCACTTCAATATGTTCACGGGCAAGTTCTTTTGCTACGTCCCCGGCATCTATTTCTTCAGCCTGAATGCGCACACTTGGAACCAAAAGGAAACGTACCTGCATCTAATGAAGAACGAGCAGGAGATGGCCATCTTGTACGCTCAGCCCAGCGATCGCTCCATCATGCAGAGCCAGAGCCTCATGCTGGAGCTGGAGAGGGACGACCAGGTGTGGATTCGGCTCTTTAAGGGCGAGAGAGAGAACGCGGTGTTCAGTGATGACTTTGACACCTACATCACATTTAGTGGTTACCTTATTAAAGCAAAGGCAGAGGGTTAAGCAGAGACAATCTATGGACAGCAGGGATTTATGTAACAGTGTCTATTATATAAGATGTAATTTCTTGTTATTTTGTCTTTTTTGTAATATATTTTTAACAGTTTTAAATGGTACTTCAGGAGGAACCTTGGTTCATCTTTATGATCCAGTACTGGAGTGTCCTGTGTGTCTGACCATCTTTAACTTTGTTACAGAGGCTGGTGCTATTTGACAAACATCGTAGAGGTTATTGTGCTAGTAATATTAAAAACAATTAATATAATATAATATAGTAATATAAAAAAATAAATGACAGTATCATATAAATACATATAAAGACAACAGTATCATATTTTAACAGAGATTTTGCACAACATCTACGGGTGCCTTTTTCATGTGTAGATATATCAGTAATCATTTAACAGATTACTTGAAATTATATCCATTATAATATATCTGGCTATGAATCAGTATTAAATTGGTTGTAGAAAATGGAAAATGGTGCTACAATTTTAATTTAGGATTAATTCAAGAAATAATGCAATTTCAGTTCAACATTCAAATCATTAAATCAGAAAAGATGCTGGAGTTTAAATAATGCCAAATAGTTTCTTTCATTATAAAAAAACAAACTAAACTAAACTAAACTAAACAGTGATCTATGTCAAATATTTTAGTAAATAAATATTTGATCATTTACAGTATTGTAGAATGAGAAAACAGGCAACTTAGACACAGTCCATGCTACAGACAACTAGAGTAACTATGATTAATAATGATCTCTGAATGTACTGTATTATAAATGTTATATTTGTATAAATGGATGCACCGGTAAGACTTCATGCATATCAGCATATAAAAAACTACGTTGTGGATTTGATAAGAGTAAATAAATGTATGCTTTAAAACAGCAGTAATTGTAAGACTATAAAAATCTGCTCCTGTTTTTTGTTGTTTTAAAAAAATAATATGAACTGGACTATTAGCACTTAACCAAAGCTCATTATTTTGAAAGTTTTTGAAAGAACCAGGTTACTGTGGTCAACAGCAAGTTTCTATAAAAAGACTAACAGGGGCTTCAGCAGGAAGCACATTTATTATTATTGTTAATTTGTAAATGTTGTGTTCATTGTCAATTTTGTCAGACAGTCAAATTGGTGACCTAGAGGTCACTGTTTATTAAATGTTAAAAAGCTGCAATAAATGAGTGGTGCTGTAAAACAAGTTCATTTATTTCAAATAAACAATCTTTTTAGACTAGATGTCTGAGTGCCATTGCTTGCTATATCATCATTATTGCATTTTGGTCCGTTTTATCCATCTGATTGTTATTTATGCATCAAATACATTCATTTAAAAAAAGCAATCAGTCCATCCGGAGTATTAAAGATTAAATTCATTTGGTGAACAAGACATTTAAAAATAAAGAGCAGTATTTTGGTAGCTGTTAATGAACTTTTTATGACCATGCTGTGTGTGTTTATGTGTGTAGCTCTTCATATCAGTCTAAAATATAGAGGATAGAAGTGTAGGCATGACCAATTTAACACTGAAGCTATCCTGTGTGAAATAGAGAGGGGTAAAAACCTGTTATGCTACATTTATGGATTAAATTGACCCTGCTGTATCTCAGCAGCTGTTCAAATCAGAGCATAATGCTTTTAAGAATATTAAACAGAAGATTAGACATTAACAGAGCAGAATCTGAGTAACATTTAAGCCATTCCCGTGTGAAATCCTGAAGATTTTAGTAACCTGTTATGCTGTATTGTTGAATTCAGTGACCCTAAGCTGTTCACATATGTGCAAAATGCATTGAAGGATAAAAAAGGGGAGATTTGACTTCACCAGAGTGAATTTGATAACACTGAATCCATTCTGTGTGATATACTGTAGTCAACATTTGAAGTGGGTCAGAAAAGTTAATCAAAGTTGTCCTAAGACAAGAATGCATTTTGGTTGTAGGTTTTAGGACAACTTTGATGAAAGGTTTTAATCCACTTCAAATGTTGACTAGTGTAGAGATGGGCAACAGAGTTTGGTAACCTATTATGCTACTTTGTCAGATTTAGTGACCCTGCTGTATCTCTGCAGCTGTTCACATTAAATGAAAATGTTTTATAGGATATAAAACATAGGAGGTAAGACATCACCAGAATGAATTCAGATAACATTTTAAAGCCATTGTGTGTGAAATAGACAGAGGTAACAGATTTCAGTTGTTGTTATATTTGGTGACCCTGCTTTTTCTCTGCAGCTGTTCACATCAGAGCAGAATGCTTCCTAAGGGACAACACAGAGGAGCTTAGACATCACCAGAGTAAAATGAGTAACATAAAGCTACTCTGTGTGAAATACAGGGGGGTAACAGATATTGGTAACTTCTAATGCTACCATGTCGGATTTGGTGACCCTGCTGTATCTCTGGTCTGTTCAGATCTGAGCAAAAATACTTTCTGGAGTATGAAAGAGAATATTAGACATCACCAGAGTGAATCTAGGGACCATTAAAGCCATTTTGTGTGAAACAGAAGGGGGGTAGCAGATTTTAGTAACCTGTGATGCTGAATTAACAGATCCAGTGACCCTTCTGTATATCTACAGTTGTTTACACCAGAGCAAAATCATTTCTAAGATATAAAACAGATGAGGTTAGACATCACCTGAATGAATTCGGGTAAAATTAAAGCCATTCTAACATTGTTTGGTAACATGCTGTATCTCTGTAATTGCACATTCATGTCTCTTCTATTACTCTGTTCTCTCCTTTAACCAATATAGCTAATTGTTGCCATCTAGTGGTGTAGTTAAAAAGGTCTTCAAGGGATAGTTCACCCAAAACTGACAATGATGTCATCATTTACTCACTCTCATGTCATGTCAGTGTTAACTGATCTAAGCTGTTTGGTTACCAACATTCTTTAAAATATCTTCTTCTGTCTTCCACAGAAAAAGGTTTGGAATTACATACAAATTTTCAACTCCCTTTTCATATTTCTTTAATTTTGAACAGTCCTAAAAGAAACGTGAAACCTTTCCATATTATTTAATTAGTAAATAAAAAGACTAAGGCTATGTTCACACTTGGCGTCTTTTTTGAAGCTGCCGGCATCTGTTCTACATTATAATTCTATGGAGTAAACCGTGTTTTCAAAAAAGTCCTGTGCGCTTTTTAAAACGCCACCGCCAGCGTCTTTTTCTGCAGCTCAGAGCGTCTTTTCAAGTAAAAAGTTTAACTTTTCTGAAAAAAAAACGCCCTACGTCAAGCGCCTTTTTGACAGCTGACCAATGACAAGCGAGTGGCGAGTCGTTTCCATAACAACAAAATACATCTGCTTTTTCAGCTTTCTAAGGCTGAAAAAATCACGTTTTTCACACCGGCCGTGCAAAGGGCTATGGCAAATGATGTAAAGTGAGCCTTAACCACTACAACGCGATCTTAAGTAGAATAATAGAAACATTAAATAATATCAACGTCTATATTCACTATATTATCCAGTCTCCGCTGTAGCTCCCGTTACCTAAATTCCCAGAATGCATTGCCGCTGTGACGACACATTCCCAGACTCTATACGCAATGCACGCATACAGAGCGCGTGCTCTCTGAAACGCCCATACGTCCAAAACAGACCCTCCCACCTCTGTAATAAACACGGAGATGTTAGTCCCGTCCGAATTGGTACATGAAAATCGCAGACGTCAGGTGATAAGAATCGAAACTCAAACGTAGTTTAGAAAACTAGTCCCGTCCGAATAGGGCTTTAGTTTCGGAGCACAAGGAGTTGTATGAAACCGTGCATCATCCAATCGGAGCTCCTGGACTAAATTGTTGGAAGCACCATACAGTTTCCTTCCCTGTATAATGTCGCGCTCCCACAAATGTCGTTGTGAACAGACATACCCTCCCTGTTAACTTCAAAAGCCAACGCTACCGTTGCAGCTGTTGTTATAGCAACAAAAGACGCCCTCGGCTGCTATTTGTAACCAAAACGCTGCCAGCTTTTTATTTGACTAAAAAAGCGCTCTTGTCAACTTTTTCTAGTCAAAAAAGACGCCAAGTGTGAACACGCCCTTACTTTTCATATTTCTGATTTCTAGTTGTCTGTATGTGGATTGTAATAGGCCTACTTACCATACAATGACCAAAATATAAAATAAAATATATTTAATTAGGACAGCCATTTGTGTTGACCTTTAAAACTTAACTTGATGGCATTCAAAAGTAAAACTAAAATGTCTGATTGGAAGAATAGAGAATATGACACAATGACATATGATACTGTTTTTTATGATACTTTCCTGGCCTTTTTGGAATTGTCAGCATAAATCACCTTCCACTTTTCTTGTATATATAATAAAGCTTGAAAATCTTGCAGAAAATATGGGGGTCGGAATGACACTGGGCATGAGTAAACGATGACAAAATGTTCATCTTTGGGCAATACATTTCTAAACATTCAGCAACAGCAACTGCTAGCCTGTCTGCAGAAACAGTTTTGCAATTTTGTCTCCATCTTGTGATTAAACTTGATCAGTGTTCACCGTTTTCCACAGATTTATCTCCCTCACTGCATTGAGAAGTTCTCAGTATAAATGAGAGAGTTACTGAATCTCTAGCACTCACTCCCCTGGAAACCTTTTATTTTTACTGTCTAACTTGCTGATGGTGAGGCACTTTACGTAATTAATTACAGTTTATAGTATATAAAACAGTTTGATTCTTTCTCTGATACAACTTTGTGAGTAAATAAGTTTCCAGGATATTTTCAATTGCTGTCCGCATGGGAATTTATGTGGTCATTCAAAATGAATAGAATTAATTTGAGATAATGATCTGAATACGGTACAGAAAAATGACTGTATCAAGAGTCAGCAGTCAACCAAGAAAGACTAACAGGAGATCATTTTAAATTCAATTTCCAATCTAGCCAATAGCAGGGCTATTTTGTATACAAAAACTACAGTCATCAGGTCCTAGTCTGATTGCAGCTATAAAATGCATCGACAGGCAATGGATTCAGAGTCTGTCCTGCCCATTAAAGAGCACTGGGGTAAAATGCTGATGATGTGTGCTGCTCTTGTGATGGCTCTTTATCTGGATGGGCCATCAGATGCTGCTGGGGAGGAGGGGGTGTTTACTCAGCAGGCACATGCTCTTTCTGTGCACTCAACTGAACAACCCACTTTCTTTCGCTTTTAAAGCGCTTTTAAGGTGTCATCTGAGAGTGCTTTTCTTTTAAGCCAGTTAAGCTTACACTAACTCAGTGTGTCACAAGTCACTGTGACAATGTGTGAGAGAAACTACAACCGTATAGGAGAGTATGTGATCTGATACTAGATTTACACCACCCTACTGAAAAATAAATATACTAAAATGTATTTAAAATAATTGCCAAGTATAAATACATTTGCATTTATGTAATTTGCATTTATGAATACATTTATGTACTTAATAAAAATACCCTGCAATTGTACATTTAGTAATGCACTTTAATTGTGCAGAAGTAGTGCTAACGAAGTATAGAATATAGAAGTATATTTGATTGTGCTAAAGTGGAACTATTGCAAGTATACTTTAGGTACACTTTAAATATCTTAAAAGACTAAGAAATGTGCATTGTGCACAAGTAGTACTCCAAATATAGTTTAATTATAATTTTTAAATCAGTAAGTCTTAAGCGATATTTTGAATATATATCTTTTTTTTACTAGGGCAATTATTACTATTATTGACACATCTTGTTTCATTTTTTCATATTTATTCTTTGTAAAGGGATAGTTCACTTTGCTGGTCCACTTTAACTTGCATAGTGGTTTTATTTTCTTCGCCATACTATAGAAGTCACTGGGGACCAGCAACTGATTTTTTGCTGACTGCTATTGTGTAATTCTATTTTATTTCACAAAATTATTTTATTTGTTATATTATTAGGTTACTCTAATTGCGCTGTTGTTGTTTTAATTTTAATTTACCCATTGGTAATATAACTTTGAAGAGAATTGAGGCATGGCTTCCATTCAGAATTTTTATTTGCTTTATAGCATGTTTTAATCATCTAATTTTGTTTTCAATATATAAATAAAATAAGGTCTGTGGTCAAAATTATTTGAAGACTTTTGCAAAAATTGCTTAAAGTACAATATACTTGACTAATTCAGCAGTCAAGGTGTTGTTCAACGTCTTAGCAACTTATGGTACAAATTCAAGTTTGTGTGCAATTTATGTTGTACAACAAAATATTGAAAGTCCTCTCCAGTAATGTGAACCACAGACATTATTTTATTCATAAATCGAAAACCGCTACTCTAAAAACCCATTAGAAATTCCCAAAGGAACCCTTGGTGAATTAGTCTTTCCAAGTTGGCCAAAAATTGACATCATGACCGAACAGAAATATAAATCACTAAAATGTAAAATAAAAAATTGAGAGAGATAGAGACAGAAACAAAAAAAAAAGTTAAAAAGAGAATAGAAAAATAGATAAATGAAAAAGAGGACTGACAGAGAGGGGAGAGAAGGAGAGAAAGAAAGATTAACAGAACAAGGAAGAGTATCAGAGGAAAGAGACAGACAGTAAAGAGAGAAGAGCTGGAGATGTAGAGGGATTGGTCATGAGATGTGGAGCAGTGATAGTGGAGAGCTCATGCTCATCCAGCACTATGCTCCAACAGATTTATGTTTGGCTCCTGGACTTGGCTCTGTACTAGTCTCTCAAATTAGATTTTCAGCGTAAGTCCTGGAGCTCTGCCACCGAACCACTAGCAGGAACAAGGAGCAAATATTACATAAGGAAGGGGGAAAAAAAAGACAAGAATTTTGTCTACTTTTCTAATTCTGCCTTTTGCCGCCTTGATGAAGATATGCGAAATGATTTATAAAGCTTTTATCAGCAAGCCAAGACCACAGAAGGATAAATAAGCCATAAAAAAGGATTACGAAGCTCCAAGTAATTAACACAGGCTATGAGGAGAGCTCCGAGCCAAGCAAAATCCAAAATCAGAGAGAAATGCCCAGGAAAAGAAACGTGGTTTGGCTGGATTGAGTATGAGATTCAGCAGCCAGATATCACTGGCTCGGACCGAGATTCTAAATCCACTGTGCATTTGTGGCCATGTGGCTCCTTATCTGTGCCTTGCCAGGTCATCATTGTAAATAAGAGTTGGTTCCTAATTAATTAGGCAGTTGGAATGGAGGTTAAATACTATAGATAAACTGAAAGGCAGATGTAGTGTCCACTGATTCTGTATCTGACATTTAGCAGATGCTTTTAACCAAAATGACTTACGGCACACATCGCAGAGAGAATCACTTGGCACAACCTGTGGTTGAAATGATAATTCCCCTTAAAATGACAATCAAAAGTCATCATTTACTCACCCACATGTCGTTCCAATCCTGTATGACTTGCTTTCTTCTGTGGAACACAAAAGATTCATATTCATGCTGTGCATTTCCATTAAATTGGAAGAGGAAGGGTTGTCAAGCTGCAAAAAGAACCGAAATCACCATAAAAGCTTAATAAACCATATGGCTCAAGCACTATATTCACAGTATACTGAAGTCATATGATAGCTGTCTGTGAGCAAGAGACCAACATTAAAATCGGTATTCACAAAAAAACAAAACAAAAAAAAGATGTAGCTGTAGCTTTTAAATTTCATTCATATTCAAGCACACTGGAGCAACTGGTTATGAATATGTGGCTGCGTGAATGACTTTATTCACAAACCATATGGCAAAAACATTCAATTCAATTCAAACTGGCATATATAATATCCAGATTTGGTGCTCAAGAAACATTGCTATTATCAGTGTTGCTTAAAGTCTTTGTGGAAACCATGATTTTTTTTTTAGGATACTTTGATTAATATAAAATTCACAATAATAGCAAAGGAAATCTGAATAGAATCTTTTGTAACATTATAAATGTCTTTACAGTCACTTTTGATTAATTTAACGTGTCCTTTCTGAATAAAAGTATTAATTTCTTTGAACAATAGTGTGTACATAGATGCTAATTACCAAAACACATGGAAAAACAGGTTCATTTGCAATTGTGACTGGGTGAAGTATCCTACTAACTGTCTACACACTAAGAGCAAAAGTATATTCTGCTTGTTTTATTATTATTTTATGATCTGTAAAATAATAAGTTCTTGCTGCAGTGAAAGTTAAATACAAGTCAAAAAATGCATCTTAAGGTAAAGCACATCCGTAAATCCCAAAGTTCTTCTCTTTTCAATTCCAAAGACACATAAACTAAAACTTTTAGAAAGCTTAAACAGTTTAAATGCATTTGATCCAAACTTTCAGAGTCAATACCCATTGGGTCCACACTGATGCAAACTGTTTGCTCACTCAGAACTCAGAACTTAATTTTTTGCTCTGTTCTATGTATTTGTTATTTTGTATGTGTTGTTGTGTTTGCTGATTTCCCTCCAGTCGTCTGAGAACACCCAACTCCTCCTCCTCGTCTCTCGCTAGTTCTTTCTCTGACACAGGGGTCTGCTTTTCTGTTAGTCCCCTATCCTCTTTGCGCTCTGTCTGACAGGCCGTGTTGTCTGTAACTGACCTCTTTTGCCTCTGCACTTCATTGCCAAACTTGTTCTATGAAACTCTCCATCTCTCTCAGGCATTACTTTTGCCATGAAGAGAGAGGGGGGAAGAGCATAAGAAAATAACAGAAGGAGAGAGAGCTAAAAGCTCAGTGCGAATGGTAGCAAAATGGTCCGGCTGTACCCCTTTTCCATCACTCTTCTCCAGCTATATAACAGTCATTACCCTTCCCAAGCCTCTCTTGGAGACAAGCTAAGCACTTTTCAGAAGAGAGAGGACAATTTGTGCTCGCTGTAGTGGCTCACCTGTCTACAGCTAGTCCTTCACTGGTGTGCTACCATCTGTTTTCAGAGGCTGGTGAGCGCCGTCAATTCCCAATTTGCACTGAGAAAATGCGACTGAGAGGACTTGAGCTGCAGTAAGACGGTCTGTCGTCTCGTTGTGGTGTGCTCCGATTCACCGTCCTGAGAAAGTTTTAATGAAGTTAACAATTATGGGAAAAGGATCAAATGCAACCAACTTGCTTGGTATGTAAAATCTGTCTTTAGAGAGAGATTAAACTTATCTCATGCATTAATTGAAACCAGTGTACTGACGGTAATGAGTCTGTAGTGAATTGCATCACAAGTCTGATACCATCTCACTCCGGTGAGTAATACAATTTCCTGTCTGGATGGTTATAGAAGAAAATAGAGACATAAGTGAAGTTGTAAAGCATTGAAAACAGAGCAGCATGATTTGTCTACATAAGCAGTTTTCAAAACCCACCAACCTCACATTTCTGGTACCTTGTCATAAGCGTATTTCTGTAAGACTGTGTTTGCCACTTTAAAGCCAGAAGATGGCAGGCTTGTCTGCGCAAGTCTTTGCAACCGCTGGCGCTTCACACTTTCAAACTGCTCAGAGTCATGTCTTCAAATGTCTGCTTAATATTTCTCATCTCAGATACCTCATATGCACTTTTGTCCCCTGAGCTTTCCAGAAAGCCTGAAAAAGTCCATATCAATACATGGTCATGCGGTGAAATACACTGAAGCCCAGTTATGTGAACATATGCAGCACACTATACCTTTGTTCTCAATTTATTCTCAGCTCAATATCAAAAACAGTGAAGTCTCAGTGCTGTCAAACCCAGTTAGAATCAAACCCTCATGAAGATAGATGAGATGGTATTTGATCCTAGACCGTATGTGGTTCACACTCTGCCAATCTCAGGAGACACAATAAACATGAGCTTCCAGTGAAGGTATATCCTGTAGATTTGTGTGGGATTAATAGCAGTTGACAAATGTGGAAGCTCCTCTTGCATGTCACACAATTATCTCAAATTCCTGTAATATGAAAAATGCATGCAATTTCAAACACAGTCGATACATAACTATGTGCGTTTAGTGAATCTAAATACGATAAGTGACAGGTGCAATCAGGTCGAATTCCCCTCTGTATGTCTTCAGGTTTGGCTGAAACCCCTCGGGAAAGAGCGCTTATAAAAACGACCATGCCACTAGTAGCATATTCTGTGTCTGAGGGCCACAAGCGATATCAATTTTTAATCTGAAGCACACTTTGAATATGTTGAGGCGTATTTATTAGCATATGCCAATATATAATAAATAATCCACCTCTGAAGCCTGCTGGTAACATGAATTTTTAATTGAGAATGTACCTAAATGTACTGCTGCATTTTAAAACAAATTCTTATGAGATTAATTTTTATATTGGGTTGTTAGACATTAAAGGCTGAACCCCTGTGTGCCTTTTTCCCAGGATGGGATGAGAAAAATCTCTTTTCCACACTCCATAAGGACACCTAATGAAAATAGTCGACATCTCTGCTGTTAGCATGTGAAACGATCAAAGCTGCAGTTAAAATGCTTTCCTTCTGAGGGCTGTGCCATTTGTTTGTTTGTTAAGTGCAGAAATCTTTTACATGGCATGTAGGTGGTCAGGATGGGATGCTCTATTTATTTACTCTACCCACTGGTTTTTCATTTCAGTTAATCAGGTCTATTTGTAATGCTAATTTGTTTTTTCGAGAGGGACCTGACGGCTTTGTTGCTACTCATGGTGCAGATGTTGTCGGATAAACCTTCATGCACTGCAGTGAGATGCGTCTTGTGTCTCTGCCGACTGGACTGGGAGGGTAGAAGCAGGCGAGAAAGACAGAGTAAATAAGGAGTGATTGCGGACCGAAGTGACCTTTGACCTCTCTCATGGTTGCACCCGGATACTGACTCTGAAAGCCAAATGCAGAGATGCGCTCCCTCTTTTCAGCACAAATAAACATTAACAGCAGCTCCTTAGAGGGCACTTCTACAGAGAGAAAAGTTTTTCGGCCCTGGAAATAATTACATTTGGCAAAGGAAAGAGCTCCTCTGGTTCCCTCAATCAGATTTTAACATTCCACACCCCTGTTGCTGAAGTCAACAAATATTTACATTAAAAAACCATTAGAGGTCCCCTCTGTCTCTTGACAAGATCTCTCCAAGGTGCATTTGGCCAGTTTTTCTGCCCACATAATTCCCTTTTAATTGTGGACGATTAGAGTCCGGGGACTTTGGGGAGCATGGGGCGACCGTCCTGTGACTGTAGGACCATTAAACCTTTATTGGACGCTTTTGCGCTATGGTCATGCCCATGTGCGGAGGGACGGCTAGTACACAACGGGGAAGTGTTAAAGGGGGCCTCCCTTTTTTTAATGCACCTTTTATGGGTGTTCAAACAGCACAATAGGCTCTTGTAATGTGCTTCCCACCCAGATGCCAGCGCTTTGTCCTGTCCCACCGGCCCCTCCCAACCTTACATACTTCATTAATTGGTCCACTAAAGACTTATCACGTTGGCGCTCGTTTCCGTTCCTCTCAGTTGTGAAAAGTGGCCCCCTCGTCTCAGATTTGGAGGCTCGTCCGCCCCTTTTTTTTCCTCTCTGTCCCGCAGCAGATGCTACTGTTCTGCCTTACTGGTGAAGGCTTCCAACTTAATTAACACTAAATAATGAAGTGGATAAACATGCCATGCGAGCACATGCGCTCAGCACTCAATCCTGTGCGGTGGCTCTGCACATTGCCTGACGCCCACGCTCTACAGGAAGATATCAATGACTGTACCAGTCCAATGAGTCACCAACCTGAAACCGTTCAAGCAATTTCATTAATTAACAAGAGAGCGACTGAGTCAGCGTGCTGAGTGGATTACTCAAGCCCCCGCTCTTTCAGACCAAACGACAGCTGGATTTTGAAAGTTTTGGCGGACGTGTGATATTGATATCTGCTGTTTGTGTGGCATGAAAAAGTGCTTGATGAATATTGGTTTTGCATTCAGTCTAGCTCACAATATAACAGCTCAGGAGTTGTTTGTGTCTGTACAGTAGGACTGCATATGGGTGAATTTCATGGGTTACATTTCAAATATGTGACCCTGGACCACAGGTATATTGGTAGCAATAGCCAAAAATACATCGCATGGGTCAAAATATTTAATATATAGATTTTTCTTTTATGCCAAAAATTCATTAGGATATTAAATAAAGATCATGTTCTGTGAAGATATTTTGGAAATTTCCTACCGTAAATATATCAAAACTAAATTTTTGATTAGTAATATGCATGGCTAAGAACTTCATTTGGACAACTTTGAAGGCTATTCAATATTTAGATTTTTTTTTGCACATTCAGATTCCAGAATTTCAAATAGTTGTATCTCAGCCAAATATTGTCCTATCCTAACAAACTATACATCAATGGAAAGCTTATTTATTCAACTTTCAGATGTCGTATAAATCTCAAGCTCAAAAAATTGACCCTTATGACTGGTTTTGTGGTCCAGGGTCACATATACAGTAGTATTAAGAAATGACACTTTTTGAGAATTTTTTTTTTTTTTTTTAAATACAAATACCTAATTTAAAAATGCAAAAAAAGCATATGCTGAAAAATATGTTAAGTCCATGACTGTAATTAAGAAAATCATATTATTACGAATAATAAAGTGTTTAAACATAATGCTTTGTTGTGTTCCCCTTTAATTTATGCCAATTTAAATAAAGTGTATTATAGTAATAAGAAACACCATTGAGAATAATGGGAAATAAACAAACAAACAAATCTAAACACATTATGCTAATGAGAAAATCCTAAATGATCTGGAATGTACAAAATATTTACAATCCTAATATAATTTGGCTTTATTTATGTATTTATTTATTTACTTTCCTCTTGATTTTGGGGTAAAATCTGACCTGGACATGTTTTTCAACCATGTAATTCATAAACATATGTGATCCAATGCACCCCACTGCTGCCGTGTTAAACCTCTATGCAAAAATGCCAGAAAATAAAAGCTCATTTAGAGGAAATGAATATATCCTCTGGTTCTGAGGCCTCTAATCACTCATGTATAAATGACTCTGTGCTGCAAGCCGAGCACGGGAACGAGCGGTTGAGAAAAGGGGGTGGTAAACGTCAAAGACGGAGGAGGGGTGGGGGTCTATCAGTGTGTCTTCTTCACCATCTCTCCCTGATGCCTTGTTGTGTGGGCCCGCAAAACACTCTGACAAACACTTCATCATTGCCCCCTTCCTCCCCTCATATGTTCATGTAAAAAAAGTAAAGATGAGCTGCTTTCATATGTCTGGTGCAGACACATGGGTGATTATGTGCTAATGTTCCTCATCCCTGTGCTTTTGTTTTTTCTTCTTTCCAGCAGGATGAATTATGAGCAAGGCTGGCTGTGACGGCATGGAGAATGCGGTCCACCAGGAACCAGCGTAATTCCGAGAGTCCGTTATCAAAACACACCGATGTGGGCCGAGACGTGTGGCTGCTCTGTTCTGCTGGGATGGACACATTCTCCTCCCCTCCCAGTAGTCCTGCTTATGCCCGGCTAATTAATGGAGCCACACTCTCATTCTCCGTCAAACAACCGGAGCAAGCTGATTCAGGGCTGCTCTGTGTGCTTAAAAGACAGAAATTTCGGTCAATGGTCTCGACCTTGGACAAACAATCACATCTGTATGCACATTCAGTTGAAAGGGCACCAGGACGAGTTTCTTGTCTTTACTTTAGAGGCATTTTATCTGAAGAGGCAATGTCTGCTGCAGATGAAAAGCTAGAAAAATGCAGATATGACTAAATCAAAAAGACAACAAAACAGTGGTGTGTACTGTATGTGTAAATTAGAAAGAAATTCACCTACTCAGAAATCGCTACTTTTAGTCACATCCAAATCAAAATGAACTTACTTGAAATGATGATCTGCAAGTCAGAGCTTGTTTAAATTAAAGTTTAATGACAGTCAAACAGTAGTAAAAAATATAATAGTATTGATGACTTCATAGGGAGTGTACAATAAACCATCATATCCCTCGAAAATCTGTTCACTATAAAAACTTCATAACACACAAAAAACGCATTTATGTGGCATTTACACTACCATAAAAAAAGTTTGCTGTTGTTAAGATTGTTTTGTCTTTAATGCTCAACTAGGTACATTTATTTTGCCAAAATATAAAAGTATCAATTTAATATATCCTTGCTGAATAAAAGCAGTAATTGTGCTGAATAAAAGCAGTAATTGGGCTTTGCTTAAACCATTTATGACCCTTATCCAAAAAACCACAACACAGTTTAAGATGTTTAAATGGCCTTAAACATTCTCAAGGTATTAAGCTTAAGGTAAAAATGTCCTGCTGAAAAAAAAAACAGCATATGCTGGTTAGGTATGTTTTGAAGCATGACAGTAGAATTGAGCTAGTTTAAGCTGGTCCTTAGTTGGTCAATGAGTTGGTTTATGTTATGAGCTGGTCCTGAGCAGGAGCTACTCGCTTAGGACCAGCTTTGGACCAGCTTAAACCAGCTGTCATGCTTCAAAACATACCAGCATATCCTGTTGGTGCTTCATTTGTCTTTAACCCAAAAACAGTGAAAACATCAAATGGAACTGGAGTGTGAATTTACATTTGACTAAAAAACCCAAACAAATGGTTTGCTTCCTCATTTCAGAAGTCCACCAACCACCGTCTCTTTGCTGCCCTCCACCTCTCCAGACCACTCAAGACAGAAGAATCATTGAGCTCCTCAGCCTGAGTGATTTCAACATATAAACTTGACACCGGTCATGATAAACTCCCATAATAAAGCTAGAGGAAGGGTATCACTGGGTTGCTCGTCACCATAGTTACAATATTCCAGCACAATTACAGCTCCCCCTGTGTCTCTCCCTCTATTTTATGTGATCTCTTTAAACAGCAGTAAGGAAGAGAAAAACCCTCCATGGAGCTTCGGGCGTTTGAAAAAAATTGAATGTTAGAAAGAAGGAGAGAACGAAAGGAGTAGAGAGAGAAAGGGGGCAGGGATAATTTTACATTACATATTATTCTTTTTTTATAATCCATTTTATTCAGCGAACATCTAAATTTGTGCAATTAATGTCTTATTGGCTTTCCATCATTCACTTCAGATTCTGTTAAACATGACTGGTGCTTCATGGCCTGGGTAATGATGTTACTCTAACAGTCATGCCGACAAAGCGTTCTTCAACTGAACCGAATTGAGAGGGTGAGCAAAAGAGAGGAAGAGAAAAAAGGAAAGAATAAAAAGACAGAGGCCAGTACAGAGAGAATAACAGTAACGTAACCAACCCAGCCTGGCGTTATTATGATTGTAGGCTTCCATTTTAAACAGGCTGTGCCGTAAGCCAGGTGTAGCTAGATTGAGTGCGACTCAGACAGATGAGCTACCTTAAACAGGACTATTCCTCACAGCCAGGAGTAAACAAAACTAATACTTCCAGTTCCTGGCAATGAAAAGACAAATCCTTACTGCTTCAAGGGATAGTTCACCCAAAAATGAAAAGTCTGTCATCATTTACTCACCTTCATGCCATCCCTAACCTGTTTGACTTCCTTTCTTCTATAAACACAAAAAGAGACTTTATGAATAATATGTTACTTGCATTTTTTCATGCAATTACAATCAACGTTGACTAAAGCTTAAAAAAAGGGTCTTCTGAAGGCATATGATACAGTAGATTTGTGTGACTGAAATTTAAAGGGATAGTCCACCTTGGTTCCATTTACGTCCAATGTATTTTTGTATTTCTTCACACGATTCATGTCAGTGGGAACCGAAACTGTATGGTTGCCAACATTTTCAAAATACCTTCCACAATTAAAAAAGTCATACAGATTTGTAACAACATAAAGTGGAGTAAATTATGACGGTTCATGAGAGAAGTAGCAATGTCTGATCCAGTAATGAATCATTTTTTTAGAATCAAATCTTTTGAATGAATTGATTCAGAATGATTTGGATTGATTTGTTTCTTGTGTTCAACTCGCCGATAAAAGATCTGGTCACAGTGGTGAAGAGTGGTTAACAGCATAAATAAATGAAACTAAGTAAGTGACTGTATACAGTAGTCAACATTTGAAGTGGATCAAAAAAAGTTGTCCAAAGACAAGAAAGCGTTTTGGTTTTAGGTTTTAGGACAACTTTGATGAAAGGTTTTGTCTTCTAATGTTGACTAGTATATATATACTAGCATTTTCCATTCTATATTCCATTCATACGTTATTTAGAGTGTCTAAAAAGGTTAACAAAATGTGATGCTATATTTATGGTGCTTATATACACTTTGTGTATATAATGTATACAGAGTAGTATGCACTGATACACTGGGACTGTCTGAGGAGACCTTTTTGCTCGGTTCAACCCATTTCTCATTAAGCAGAGTGAATGTATCTAAGGTGGAAGAATTCACATGAGGGTTAAAGTGAAATGAAAGCAGGCAATACTACTCCTCTGTCACTCTCTTTTTTCTGGTCTGTGCTGAAAGCTAGCAGTAGATCAGCAGTGTTGCTGTGGTTTGTTTGCGGCGGGATTTGGAGACCTGTAGACAGAGCACACACGGGGGAGCAAGCGTGTGTTTGCTCTTGTGTCTGGAAATCTGTGTGTGTGTGTGTGTGTGTAATGCTGGACAATGCAGTTGTGATGGCAGATTAGTGAAGTCTGAGCCCAGAGGTGGGCAGACAAAAGCTGACCTGCGTTTAATGAGATCTTCCAGCAACAGAGCAAGCGCGGGGCAGAAAGTGTGTGTGTATATCTGTGTTTGTGCTTGTTTGTTTGATGACTGAATGCTCCCTCTTGCTCTCGACGAGCCCTTAGTAAATATTTACACTCATTTGAGTCTGTAATCTCAGCCGTGTCTCAGAGTAGAGTCTACTTGCTCTCGTTCTCCTGATACACTCGCTCCATCTCTATTATTCCCCCTTGATATTTCTTTATTTCTGTGGTTTTTGCCAGATCTCACTAGGACTGCTGTTTCTTGGTTCTTGTCAAACTGCCAAGTAAAAGTGAGAAATGAAAATCGCATGAGGAAATTCTCCGTGATGACAACAGCTCTGAAATGGTGGCGGTCCTAGAGGATATTTTGTACTGGTCATTTTTTTCTTTACTGCACTGTATATTTAATAATTTCAGCCAAAAATGAAAACTCTGTCTGTATGACTGTAGCCTGTATGACTATCATTGTTGTGTTGGAACATTTACAGACAGATGTGATTTTAAGAATGAAAAAGTATAAAGTTGTGATGAACAAACCAAAATTTACACCTATCTTGCCCTTCAGTAAGAGGAATTTATGTATTAATTTAACTGATACTTAGAAAAGTTAAAAACAACAGAAGCCTGCAAATTAAATTATCTGTTAAAAGTTACTATGAGACAATAATACGCCTACATTGTTTTAAGTCCTGTCTACTTTCCGTGTTACAAAAGCAAATCAAATACCCTCACCCTCGTGTTGCTCTAAAACAAAATGACGCTTTCATACAGAATTCAACGTGACCCTATTCTTGCTAAATTTCACCTTCATAAAGTATAAAAGAAAATAACTTTTTATTTTCAAGAGGGATGTTAATATATATTTCAATTCTTAAAAGAAGTCTAAAAATTCAATTACTTTTAAAGACTCTTTGGTGGTGTAGTATAATATGCTTTAGTTCATTTCAAATTTTCATGTATTGTAACACTCTTAGAATATTTTGTTATTGTCTGTTTGATTGTAAATGTTGTGTTCTTTGTGTCCACAATTGCTCCCACATTGAGAACCTGTCTTTATAAGACTGTACTGTATATGAATATATCCTTAAAATCCCTAAATTATACCATAATCATGGTGTCATTTTTGAGATTTCTTTGATATTTTATAAATTAATATTTAGCAAAGAAGAGATAATTCTGTACACGAATAGTGGATCATTTTCCCAAATTGCCAAAAGCCTTTCCAAACCATGTGATTTTTACAGGAAGTTCCTTTACCAATGGCGTCAGGATGGGGTTGTGAGAGTTGAACCAGTCTGTCAGATAGGGAGGGGTGTTGGAAGATACTACTGCTCAATTTAAAATGAGAAATGGGTGAACACCTCATCTGCTGGGTCTCATTATAACCCTGCCTTGTGACAGACACCACATTACCGCATCGAAAGAGACCCTTTAAAAAGGGGGGATTTATTTTGTGGAATGAATTACCAAGTATAATTAAAGCTTTAATCTCCTTTTTCCCCTCAACAAAACAATTTTGTACGAACCCAGAGAAGCAATCCAAAATTAATTTACCGCACCAGTGATTAGTATTAATGCTTTGCCATTTTTTTCCCTCTTCCGTCGCTTGGCTCTCTCTTGCGCCGAGCTCAGATGAAAGGATATAGCCTGTTGTTACATGCGATATTCATGTGTAATTAACACAAATCTTGCAGAGCACAGGGGGCAAGCTAGCATGTACTCTTAATAGCTTTCATCCTGGGAACGGCAGCTTTTGTCTCCTGCTGGCAGGGTTAGGGTAGTGTCTTTGCTCGTCAAGCCTGCCAGTCATAATGTAAGGCCAGACCGAACGAACTCTTCCACCAGGCCATGAATGAATGATTTCTACATAGGCAACGGTGACAGCGGGTTTAGATGATTGGATGAAAAATTCCACGTGGAGCTGTTTTTTGTTTTGTTTTTTTGCAGGAAGGAATGGAGAAATGTCAAGATGCTTGAACTGTCCCTCGGGTCTTTATATTTGTTTGTAGCATTTTGCCATGTTTAAACTTGTATTTGTGAAGGTGTGTGTGCTCAAGTATGATTGGATTTTTTTATAATGGTACATTTTCCTTTCTTTCCTGCTCCATGAACCTATTGCCAAACCTGGATCATGCAGGTTTGCATTTCAAAGCAGCTAAAAGTTCGACAAATAAAAATACTGGCATTTGAAAGAGACAAAGAGTTTAAAAATAAAAGCTTTGTGCCTCTTTCTATTGTTCTTCCAGAGCAATCTTCTTATTTGTTCCTTTTCCAAGAGGTTCCTCTGGTGACCTCCAGACGAGGTGTAAAGTCTTCCTTGATTGGACGAGACCTTCCATAGCCTGTGTAATGAAGGAATGACAAAGTACTGAACCATGGGATCAATGCTGGAGGTGGAAAGCTGTTTGTTAGCGTAGGTATGTGAACATCTTTGTGCTGTTTTGTAGGGTGCGAGTGGGATCGATAGTGCGTTTGCTTTGTGTAGGTAAATGATCATTGTGGAGATGGACAGGACCACTTTGTCTTGTGGCCCTAAGGGAACAAAAGACAAACTGGCCTAGAACTCCCATCATCCCTTTCACTCTCAATTCTACAACTTAACACTGGCATTGATACATACGGAGGAGCTACAACGGCAAATCGGGTCAAATAATTTCCAGCGATTCTTATAGAAGGTCAAAGGTTACTTTTAAATGGCATTTATTTCCAGTCAGTCATTGTTAATATTTTGATTTGCTGTACCAACACTTTTTGTAGCAAATGTCTGAAAAAGGAGAGAAGGGACATAATAGAACTTAAAGACATACCCGCTTGAGATTTGAACAAAAGGGGTCTGATTTATGTTGTACATTATACATGTTGTTGTTCTGGTCCTTGAATTTGGTCACGTGCTTGTGTTTTCCAAACAGACTCCGCATGTGTGTTAGTAGTGTGAATTTTTCAATGCAACATTCTGAAATTTACATAATTGCACCAGTAGGTGGAACCAAATGACTGTCTATGAGTGAGTCATTTGAATCATACACTCATCTGATTCGTTGAAACACAATGATTCATTCAGGAACTAAACATTGTACCATCTTTATGAGTGAGTCATTAAATCTTTCATTGATCCTGATCCATTCAGAATCTTAATGAATGAGCCATCAACTCGCTTGTTTTTTTAAAACACTGAAATACAGTAAAAAAAAAAAAAGTAACTTAATGAGTGCAGAAGTCTGTCTCCCAATATGAAAACACTAAGTAAGGTATTCAGACAGCTTTATATTTAAATGTCAAGTATTAAATTTAAATCAGCATAAGTTTATAAAATTAATTTTGTGCATGTTTGACTATAATAAATAGTGAAAACAATGAGAAATATCTGGATTTACGTGTGACACTCTCTATAACTTATGAATGTTTTATGTTGCCTGCTAGTTCAATAACATTAGGCTTCTTTTGAAAAATTAAATACACATTATATGTTACTAAACCATCCCACATATGATAAAATAAGGTAATGTATGACTGAGCAAACAGATTTGAGTATTCCAGTGAGCTGTGTGATAAACGTACAGTGTATATTCGACTATAATATAACTATGTTCAGTGTACATGCAGAGTAAATACCCTCATAATTCAGATGCATCATAAATATGCCAAGCTCAGAGATTTGAGTCTCTGTTATTGAAGAAAGAAATATTTATTT
>JAFVLL020044399.1:0-13960 GCA_021397915.2 Tor tambroides | reverse complement strand
AAATGATGAAGATGTTTTCTTAATTTGCTGGTGTTTTTTCTATTTGCATGTGTTTTCTGAAGTTGCAGCACTTTGAGCTCTCTCGGCCACCGTATGAAAGAGAGTTTTTAGTAATTACATGCCGTGTGACAGCTGCTTTCTGTGTACATGCTTCGACGTGTGCGCCCAGAAAACCTTATATCAGAAGTTTAAACTAATATGGTTTAAAATGCATGATTTCAGCACGATAGACATGATAATCAAAATCAAACTGATGTTTTTTGGCAGAGTATCTGAGGAAGGAGCTGTAAAGGCATAGCCCATTTCTGGAAAAGGGGGTGGGGACCAGCAGCTCATTTGCATTGAAAGAGACATGCACGAAAACAGCATGTTTCTGCTTCCACTCAAAATAGGCATTTTCAAAATGATATAATAAATGATCTGTGAAGTATTTTGAGCTATGGGGATACCTGAGACTAAAAGGGGCATCCTTTAGGTCTCCTTTAATCATTTTCACAATGTAATTACCCCAGGAATATTTTGTTGTATGAATATCTGAACATGCAATATGTATTTTAAAAAAAAACAACACATATAGCTTAATGCATTCCTTTTTATCAACACTTGAATGTGGTTAGGTTTGGTTAAAAAAAAAAAAATCAATTTTGAATAAAAAGCTGAAAAAATTGTGCTTTCATCAAAGACTGGATCTGATTCAGAAACATGAAAAACCAGTGTCAGCCATCTAAGTTTTTGATCATGTTTAATCCTGTAAAGCTGCTTGCTTTAAAGAAATCTGTTCTATGAAGCGCCGTATAAAAAAAACGACGTGACTGGAGTGCTGAATTGCAGAGCTCATGCAAACATCTACATCGCTATGATCAGCTGCTTTTTTAACTGCCGTTTTCTCATTTTGTTTTTACTAGACAGATACATTTGTGACATTGAGGGAAGTAGAACAGACATAACTGAAGATAAACATGCATCAGTCTACTAGCAGAAATGTTGGCTGTCTCTTATCTTTAAAATAAGTAATTTTTTTCAAATATTCAGTCAGATCTGACTCACTTACTGACGTGCATAATGGCTGGCAGTTCTTTTATAGCAATATAAGGTAAGCTTTTATACTGGTAAAGAGCTTCCGTGACAATTCAGTCTTCACATGTGCAACAACTGCTCACCAGTCAAATCGCACAGCTGGCACACTAAGAAAATATGAGCACTTGGAGTACTTCTGCAATTAAGGAGCTTCTAGACTGCTTCAATCAAACAGACTGAAGGAATTTAACAATCCATATGGCAATATTAGTGGAATCTGATGCTCAGTGGTTTCTTAGATTCCAGACAAATTAGAAACAGTGTGTTCAAGTGTCTCCACATGTCTTAAACTATAAGCACAGTCACACTCCATGGTTATTTGCTGGGTGCTTTATAGTCTCACGTAGCCAGACCTTCAGACTGACGACAGAATGTCTAGGAACCTTGGCTGCTTTGAATGGCCAAAGCCCGCCCAAGAGTCCATATGACTGACAGGTAAAGCAACCAATCACGTTTCGTTTTGTGCTGTGTCATGTTTAGGGGTGTGGAAATGTCCCCACAGTAACAGACCGGTGTGTAAAATTTTTGTACATATTTTGAAGTCTATACTGCAAACTTTACATATTTCACATACTTTTGAAAATCCAACGTTTAGTTCATATATTTAGAGTGGGACCTGATATTTATGCATATACGATTTTTTATATATTAATAAAATCGGATTTGTTTTCATTTATAACAATGTTCTTACTACCACATTTTTTTTATTTTATTTTATTGTTACTCATAATAGTGACATTTATATAACATTTAAAAGTTTGGCTTAGTAACTTGTTTGATAATTCTTTTTAAATTTCAATAGAGACAATAAAGACAATAAAGATTTGTACATTGTTCCAAAAATATAATCAAATAAACGCTGAAAAATCTGGAAAAAAATGTATCACCTTTTCCACAAAAATATTAATCAGCACAGCTGTTTTCAACACTGATAATAATAAATGTTTCTTGAGCAGCAAATCAGAAGACTGGAGTAATGATGCTGGAAATTCAGCTTTGCATCACAGGAATAAATGATATTTTAAAATATAATAAAACAAAATAGTTACTTTAAATTGTAATATTTCAAAATATTACAATTTTTTTAAACTGCCTTTTTGATTAAAAAGCCATCAGCATTGTCAGAATTGGAATGACATATTTTGGATTATTTGGATTATTTTGTTTATATCTGTTTGGACTGTTTACCTGCAAAAGACCTCTCATTGACTTAGATAATTGGATTGCCCTTTACAAAATGAAACTCTCTGTATGTGGGTCACATACACAGTCCCAAATGTGTATGTGACCCACTGGGGTTTTTTTCTGGGTTAAAAAGTTAGTGTATTATTTTTTTTATATATACATAATATATATTTATATAGCTATAATCACAAATTCTGACACAACAATCTCCAGTGGAGCAGAAAATAACTTCTATCATGAAGCACAGCAGCACATTTACTGTACATATCCAGAAACTGCCCATTGCACAACTACAGCACTTTTACAGAGCCATTATCGAAAGCATTATCATTTCCTCAATCTTCCTCTGCTTCGGCTCTACTGAAGCACAATCAAAAGGTATGCTGAAAAATGGCTGCAATCTTCCATTTCTCATCAAGCTTTGTAATTTTAAGGCAGTGAACATGACCACCAACTTTATTCAGACGCCTCTCAACCTGGTTGTTATTTATTCCAAAAAAGCTACGCTCCAGAAAATTCAGTCCTAAATTAAATCTAACATACCCCGTACAGCACACAGTGTACAAACTGAGTCAGAGGTTCAATTTCATTTCTGGAATAAATGAATTTATTATTTTTTTAATAAATAAAGTATTATTGCAACTCCATGCAAATAGCATGAGTGGGATCTTGTTTTGTTTTGTTTTGTTTTATAATAGAATAATTTAGAATAGAATAATATAACAGTTTTGATTTTGAATTTGAAATAATGTAGCATTTTGGGGGGTTAAGATTACTAAAGATTACTAAAAAGGTGGTTACAGCCCTGCAAATACCAATTTATCTAAGACTTTGAGGTAATAACTTAATATGATTTCATGTTAAGTTTATATGTCATTTAATAGCATTAATTTAGCATTTAATATAAAAACAGAAAAGAACTTTTAGCATAACTGATATAGTGTCCTGAGAATAAAATGTATGTAATTTGTCTTTCATCTTTTTTCCTCATCCCTGACTGTTAAAGAGGATTTTTCTTTTCATATTTCAGATAAACCTGATCACCTAAATGATAGTGAGATATGAGTCATAATAGCTTCTGATTTTCCTGTCTCACCCACATTCTCTCCCTCTCCCTGTGTGTCCTGTAATTAGAGGAGCGCTAGCGGCGCTGTGTATCTGATAATACAGCCTGAGAGCGGATATATTATGCTCCTGTGCTTCCATTTCACAGGTGCTCATTGACAATGAAGAAAATTAATGACTGTCATAGTGCAAACCCATTAGAGATTTGTCCCAGCTCAACCCTTCACCTCCAGGTACACAAAAACACAGACAGAAAACGGCAGAAAATATGAGTCGCTTGCGCAGCCCATCGTATCTCTCTGAAGTAACTAGATCAGATGCACAACAATTTGTGAACTTTAAAATCTAAGCAGCAAAAAACCCTCAAACCATAGTCAAAATACATTCAAAATCTAATATTGTTCTCTTCCATCGCCTAACCTAAGGCTAACAGGTGTGACTCTTTGATTGTCCTATTCAAATAACAGCTTACAGAAACAGCTCAAATAGTGAACACCCTCACAATAACAGTTGTAACCATAGTGAGGAGTAAATATCAAAGATGGTGACTAACATAATGCCAGAAAGTCAGCTGACATGACATGAAATTGACATTATGCTCTATGTGCTTTCATTAACATCACAACTAGTTGCTAATGAAGGGCTTATCAGCTTTATTATCCACCTTAGAAACCAAATCACTAAGCTACAGAACATGTTATATGTTTCTGATGCAGAGAAGCTAGTTCATGCATTCACAACCTCTAGACTGGATTACTGTAATGCACTACGAGGTGGTTGTCCTGCATCTTCAAAACAAAAAAAACAAGCTACAGTTAGCCGTAAATGCTACCGTTCTTAACAGCTCAAGGAAATATGATCATATACCCCCAATTTTACAACACTGGCTACCTAATCCTATATCATTTACAAAATATAAGGCCCTACATGGTTTAGCTCACGCTACAACAATCCATCACTCTCTTTAAGGTTGCAAAACTCCTAAGATAGCAAAGCGTTTTCACATTTGGCTCCTCTGGAATAGCTTTTCTGATATTATTTGGGGTTCAGACACATTCACTCTGTTTAAATCTATATTAAAGACACATCTCTTGTGTCTTTAATCATGGTGCTCATAGAGCGTGGGAGTGTTGAACCAAGTTATTTTTGCTACTTCATAAGCCTTGAATGGATGCAATACAAAACACTTGTATATGTCAAAATGCCCATCTTTGCAGGTATCCTCTTAAACACAGTAATTTAGGTCTTGGTGAAAGTAAACAGCTGAGAAAGAAAACGTGTAACAGTATATTGGATCCGGGCAGGTCTTAAAGGTCATTCATGTTAATCAAACAACAAAAGAGAGAAACTCTCTCACTGCTCTTGACTAAATCACTTTTGTAACTTTAATAAGAAATATATATTTAATTTACACAGTGAAGAATATGCAGTGTTTTATACATTTGATTACTTTATACAACGTATGTAGAATTTCTTATTTATTTGTTCTACTGCCGTTTTTTTTTTTTTTTTTTTTTTGTCCTATTGCTTGTAATTAGATTCTTATTCTTATTTAATCACTGACTGTTTACTAGTCTTCAGTGAGCTTTAGTTGTTTTTGTTTTTTTTTTGTGTTTTTTTTAATTAGGCTAGTTGACTACTGTATACTGTTACTGTGAAATAAAATGATTCATATCGTGATAAGATTTTGGTCACAATGTCCACCGCTAATGCATCTCATAACTTTGCACTCCAGTTCTACCTGATCAAATGCACATTATCATTTGTTGCTTGTAATGTTATGAACAGAAGCTATGTTAATTATTCTCTATTTGCCTTTCAGTTTCTGCCTCAGGATGCCTTCCAGATTGGACCCAGCCTCTTGAAGACTTCAGATGACCCAACACCTGAGAAGAGAAGATGTGAACCCCTTGCAAGGACCTCAGATGGCGCCAACTCTTAATCAATATAAAAACTGCAAAATTTTCCTTTATATTCATTATACATTATATTCATTATGATCACAACATGCAGACATTGACTTTATCATGTTCAACGTTTCTGCTTGAATATACAATATGAACGAACTGCATGATTTGTAATATACTAAGGGCCAGATTTACTAACAGCTTGCGCCAGCACAAACCGTCTTTTGGCATTAAAATAGTACTGTCAGGATTTACTAAAGATGCGCAGTGAAGAATTTGCACTGAAAAGGCGTGGACAGTTATTTTTGCGCCTGACCTTATTGAATATGCATTTGTAGGAGTTTCCCTTTCAGACGCAAAATTTATGGGAGGATAGTATTCAAATGAGATTTGCGTCATTATTTAACGCCTAATCTAGGAGTAAGATTAATATAGTCTGGATTTTAATTTGTCTGAAAATGCTTCACTTTCTTCACCTTTTTTGGTATAATTATCTTAAAATGAAGCTCATATGAAAAACAAATCATTAATTGGGCTCTGTGATCTGTACTCGACAGCATCAAGTCTTGCTGTCCTCACTTCAGTACAGTACACAGCCAAAAAGTCAAAGGTTTAACTGATTATCTAGTGCACCAAGTGCCTGGACCTAAATGGACCTCAAGATGTCCCCCTATTTGCCCATCATTTTCCTCTCTGTGTCAGATTTTTATAATATCAGTCACCAGTAGCATCTCAACCATCGTCCTAATAAACGAGAGTCAAAGTATCAGCAGCATGCTGGAGGTGATCAGCTGGCTTGATTGCAAACCAGATTTGTCCTGTCATAACCTTTGTCTTTAGAAATACATGTTGGAAAGTTACTCAGCTACACGCAGCTACTTCTATATTGGCTTTGAAGCTAAAACCAGGAGGTAAATTGTTGGATATTGATTTGTGAAGAAGCAATGTTTCTGGAGGGAGTTCTGATTGAGATGGTCTGTGAAGCAGAAGCTAGCTATTAAAGACTGAAGGATAAACTAGACAAAAACAATGACACCTGCCTATCAAACCCTACAGGGGTTAAAATGCTTCTCTGAGAGGGACGAGAGCAGCACAAATCCAAGAAAAACAACTCTTACCCCCAAAAGTAAAAAGCACTTTTGTAAAAAAACACAATTTGAGTTCAAACCATGACAGCAAAGCAGCATTAAGGACATTAGTGATGTGCATAATAATACATTTTCTGTGAGTCAGACCTTCGTAGGACGAACCTCTGACAGAATACAGTAAATGAGGTCGGATTGCGTCACTGAATCACAGGATGGTTAAAAGGCCCATTGCAGAGTATTGTCTCTTACATCCAAATGTCCAGCCACTAACCTTGGTGCTGGCTTTATCAGCGATGAAGGGCAGTTAGATGAAGTGATTTCAGTGTTTGAATTGTACAATGACAGACCCATTATATTATGACTAAATAAGCTTCTATCTTTAAGAAAACAATCCGAAACTATTGCGATTCCTTTGATCTTCCATGTAGATTGTAACCGACATGTTCTAGGTCACATTTCCCGGCGTACTTACGCATTAACTCCATGCTCTCCATGTGTATTCACGGTTCACTGATGAAGGGTGCACTGCTGTACAAATTCAGTTTGAACTCATACCGAGAGGAGAATTGAACGTGATGATCTTTGCACAAGAGTTTCCTGTGTAGGTGCGAAGCATATCAAACAGATGAAGCTGGTAAAATTGAACACATACTTCAAAGAGCCAAACAGAACATTGGGAAAACATCATACTCAGAGAAACACTCATCTAGCAGTGCACTTTGCAAATGTATTTCCCTTCCGAGGGTAAAAGTGGCATTTTCTAGCACGTATGTGCTAAAAACGAGCCGCTAGATTATACTGAGGCTTGATGTCAGACCAGGCAATTTTCAGCATTAATTAGCTCAAAACAGTCATATACATATTGATTAACATTTCAGGCTAAGCCTGAATAAAGTAATTTTGCCAAATGAAATCATCCTTCATCCTTGTCATCGCTTGTCATGGAAAACATTTGCGCATTTTGTTAGCGGTGAGGATTAATGGGTCTTACGTACTTAAATCCTCAGGAAAGCCATGAGGACTGAAGCTAAGCTAATGCGCTCACACTCATATTCCAGTCGACTCATAAAATAATCCGTTACAGTTATGTTCTTGCGAATGAATAATATTTGATATTCCAGAATGGAACTAACTAATGCTCTTTTCCAAACATTGCCCCGTCTTGCATAATTGACGACGACGGGACGCTCATTAGCAGAAAACAGGAGGGAAGCTGATTCTTTCACTGTGGGTTTGTACTGCGTTGATTAAACTGCAAGGCAAGCTGTCCGAATGTTCCTGGCACTGGCTAGATGAATTAAGTAGCCCTCTTGACTCTAGATGGGACTGAAAAGTGAAATCTGGATAAGTGATTGTGTAAGAATAAAATACATACCAACCCACTAACTTACTAACTTATCAATGTTGTTAATGCTGTGAAGACAAAATGGTATTGAAGTATACCCTAAACTGTTAGACCAATTTTGATACTATGGCAAATTGGCATAAAAATAAATAATAGTAGGCAGGAAGAATATCATCTATCAAGGCAGTGAGTCTCATTCATGAAACTTATGCAGGAAGAAAATTGTGTAAAATCATTCTTATGTAAATAGTAGCTTTTAGGAATTTACATAAGGACAATTTTATGAACTACTTGCATAGAAATTCATTCTGATCCTGTTTAATGCATGAGGCCCAATATATGGGCAGACTGCACTAAAGCAAGTTAAAAAATATAATATCTGACCTATTCCATATTTAGAGCATAATATCTTGCCCTCTGGTGGTCGATGCAGAATCATTTCAGAAACTCAGTTGTGCCCACTGACCACATTAGACTTTTAAATGAGCTATTTGAGATGAGTATTTACCAATTCTAATTCATTCATTATTTATAATATTGACCATTTATGCTGTTTTATCTTGTATAATGTTTTTTAATGTTTTAGTATATTGATAATTTCATACTCTTGTGTGTATATATGTTTATGCTTGCACAAATCGACTATGTATTGAGTCCAAAACATTTTTTTTTTCTACTGGCACCAGGATATATTAAAACTATTATTTTATCTGCTTTGAGACAGTCATCATATTTTAAATCAATGTTATTTTAGTATTATTGATAAACTATTATAGTTTTTGATAATATTTTGAATTAGATGTTATATTTATATTTTGTTTTCATTTAATTTTAGCTTAGGTTTTAGTCATTTTGTTGTGTTTTTGGCCTTTTTCTTAGTTTTGGGGGTTTTAAAATGACTACTTTTTTTTTATACATTTTTAATTTATTAGTTTTATTTAGATAATACTTCAAGTTAAACTAAATGAAAACAGGAAAGAGTGCTGCAACTAGCTGAAATAAAATAAGTTCTAAGATATTTTTATTTCAATTAACATTTATTTTGTAAGTAACTTTTATTTTTTTATGGTTTTAGTTTTAGTAGATGATAGTAAGTTTTTATACAATGTGCCACTGATCATGTCCATTTAGTAAATGGACCCTTAGACTGTCTCAAACGGAAAAGATATTGTCATCAAATTATGATTATTCACTCAGCTCACCATAAACACATTACATACAGTCCCTTCTCATCAATCCCACATGTATCCAACTGTGTATGCAACAAGTGTTGTTATTTTCTACATTATAATTTTGTTTGCCAACAATCAAGCAATTGTTGCTGTGAGACTCGTTAGCAGCATGCAGCTTCACCTTAATGGCAGCTTGATGGGAGATGTAATCACTTGTGGCAAATGTGTGACTATATAATGTACCTTCTGTAAGAAAGTCACCAATAAAAAATCTAGTTGAATATCCAAGGTGAGCAACACACTCTATGGGGCTCTTTCAAAGTTGAACACTTTGCACAGAGATTTATTTTCTTTTTCAACTAATAATAACAAATCTCTTTTGTTGAATTCTGTACCTAAAATTTGGAAAGCTGCTTATGTTCTCCTATTATTTTAAAGGTGGTGATCCTTCAGACATGAACAACTACTGTCCAATCTCTAACTTTCAATTCTGGCCAAGATCTTTGAATCTCAGGTAAATATATAGTTAAAACTGTTTTTATTTTTATAATAATATTTTAAACTCTCTTCAGTCTGGTTTTAGAACTGACCATAGTACCATTACTGCTGGTACGGTGATAATAAATGACCTTATTGGTGCCCTGAATAGAAAACAGCACTGCGCAGCCTTATTTGTGTATCTATCCAAGGCGTTCAGTGGATCATGAATTGCTGCTGAACAAACTTAGCCTTGCTGGTTTTGGGGACGTTGAAATGGTTTAGAAATTATTTGGTAGTTTGGACTCAGTGTGTGAAAATCTGATTTTCTTGATATATCTAAAGGGGTCCTCCAGGGTTACGTTTTGGGACCTATTTTGTTTTCTAAATATATTTATATAAATGTACCCTCTACAAGTTCTAGCTCAAAGTGAAGATTTTTATTAATTTTATTAAAAATAAATCTAATTTTACTTTTAATGCTGAAAATTAAATAAAAAAAATGTACTTGATTATGGTGATATATTATATGCATATGCATGCAGCCTCTTCCATCTTAACGAGCCTTGATTCAGTGTACCATGCTTCATTATGTTTTATTATAAATGCAAATTCCCATACTCATCATTGCATTCTTTATGAGATAGTGAGTTGGACATCACTAACCATTCGTAGAAAACAGCACTGGTACATTTTTATCTATAAAGCAATGCTTGGTAAACTTCAAGCATATCTCTGTACTTTTCTTTGTCTTAGTTCTTTGTTATCAGCTATGCTCTTCCAAGTGTTTGCTTTTTAATGTACCTCGAGTTTTTACAGAACTGGGTAAAACTGCATTTTCCTATTACGCACCCTGGGCATGGAATAATTCGCAAAAAGATCTAAAACTAGATACATTTGTGTCTATTGGTGAATTTAAAGGCATCATAAAGACAGTGGTAATGGAGGCTTATGATTGTTTTTGTTGATAGGATATTATGTTCTAACATTGCTCTATTGTGTATTTGTTGTATTTTAAAATGTTGTCTTACTGTATGGCTGCTACCTTGGCCAGGTCTCTCTTGTAAAGGAGATTTTAATCTCAGTGAGACTTCCTGGTAAAATAAAGATAAATATATATTAAAAAAATAATAACTGTCATTCAAGCAGCAACTTAGATGATTATTTTTTTTTAAATTATATAAACCGCAAATTTTCAAGGTAAAACAGCATGATTTTGATTATCACAAATTAAGACCAGCATTATAAAGGGAAGGTTGTGGTTATAAATATTTCAACAAACTTCTCACTTGAGATTTGTCAGACTCTGTAGAGCTATTCCGTAATTTTCCACCAAACAGAATTGCAAGAATACAGCTTTGAAATTTCCTAAATACTTTCTGCATCTGCCATTGGTCAGACAGCTCACACTATTGGTTAAGGCAATGTAGGCTTGCTGTGCTGCTTGGACATGTTAACAAACAGAGCAATGTTCTAATAGCAGCATAACATCTGCATGGCTACAAGTGACTATATAAAAAACAATAGAAAATGTTCTGAAGAATGTTTTAAAGCAGGGGTCTGCAACCTTTTGGGCATGAAGTGCCATTTTTATTTTTTCTCGTTAACCACTGTGCCAATAACACCCAACCAATCCCGCTGCGCACACAGAAACATTCAGGAGCACAGAAACTTGTCAACACTGCCCTGCAACTTTTATTAATTGTCATTGAAATGCTACATTATATTTCTCAGCAAAGAGGGGGTAAAATTGCTGCTTTTGAAATAAATAAACTCAGCTTCATTGTTTGTAGAGAGAGAAACACAAACGCTGGAAATTAACACATGTAATTTTAATCTCTCTCTCTCTCTCTCTCTCTCTCTCTCTCTCAAAATACCCATATTTAAGGAAAAAAATGGATATAGCTGTCAGTCATTTAACATTTCTATCGAAAAAACGGTTGACTAATATTAAATGATTTGCAGCTTCCATCTTACCTTGCTTTCTTTTTAAGGTTAAACTGACGCTTCACGCTGGAATTTGCGCTCAGCTTCTGTAAACAGTAAACCCCACCTACTTTGATTTGATTGGTCATATCAATTAGTTTGACAATGATGAGCACTGTTAAACCACTGAGGAATTGATCTGAAGCGCCTCATATGCGCAGTGCTCATGCGAATGATTTGCCGGAGCCACGTGCATCTGTAGACTAGTGCTAGTTATTTCTCGCACTTTAATAATATTTATACGTAACAGCACCTAACAGACTGTGTGACTATGAGGAATGACCCCAAAATGTAAGTCGTTATGCAGTTTTCCCTATTGCTCGCGTGCCATAGGTTGCCAACCTCTGTTTTAAAGGGATAGTTCATCCAAAAATGAAAATTCATTAATTACTCACCCTCATGTCATTCCAAACCTGTAAGACCTTTGTTCATCTTCGGAAGATAAATTGAGATATTTTTGATGAAATCTGAGAGCTTTCTGACCCTGCATAGACAGCAATGCAACTGACATGTTCAAGGCACAGAACAGTAGTAAGGTCATCGATAAAATAGTCTATATGACATCAGTGGTTCAATTGTAATTTTATGAAGCTACAAGAAAATATTTGTGCTCAAAGAAAACAAAAATAAAGACTTTATTCAACAAAGACTTTATTGTTCATTCGAGATGAACAAAGGTCTTACAGTGAAAATCAGAGGGGTTCAAAAAAAAAAAATCTAAAATAAACAACAACAACATCCCTGAGACATTTGACAAAATTTCTTCTTTTGTGTTCCACAGAAGAAAGGAAGTCATGCAGGTTTTGAACGACATGAGGATGACGAAATGATGACAAAATGTTTAATTCTGGGAGAACTATCCCATCAAGCTGGGATCTGAGAAAGCTTGAAACATTTCTGTTAAATAATTGCCTATTTTTATTCTTTTAAGTACCATTTAAAAAAATAAATAAATAAAAAAAAGGAAAGCAGAAATCTTTTATCAGTCCTCTCTTTCACATCTCTCCATCTGTGTTCTTTGAATAAAACCACCCACAGCGACACAACGCTCCTGTGTGCCACTTACACAACATTCGTTCCCTTCCTCTTCATATCCTCAAGCTTACACCAGCTCAACCTGTAATGGTCGTCTTTGATCTTTGGGAAGTTGAGAGTGCTTCCCAGTCACTGACAGTATCTTAATTTTTCTCTTCTTTCCAATTACACCTGCCTGAATGAAAGGAGAAAAGCTAATTGTGACCAAAAGTATAAATATACTTTCTGGTAATCGTTTTGTAAAAGGTCTCATGCATGATAACCTGAGGCAACAGCACTAGTGAGAGAACGTCAGAGAAATCCAGCCAAAATCCATATATGATTTTGTCAGAGTAACAAAGGTCGACCGATAACTAATGCAGTATTTGAAATTCATTCAAAAAGACAAACCCAAGAAAGAAAGATAACTAGCTGCATAAGATTCACACAGTCAGAATTAATTACTGCTTTTCCCTTCCCAAGTTGTAATTCCTTGGATGAACAGCTTTTTTCCAGTTTCATTTCCCACTGTTTTCTTGATGGAAATGAATGTTCTGCTACTTTTGAATATTTTGTGCAATTTCCAGTTTAATGTTTCCTTGGATACACAGGTTTATGCAGAGCTTCATCATGTACAGTAGGCTATTCAATCTTTGTTCAAAACTTTGTTAATGAGTCATTTAAATATAAATCCACAATTACAACATAATTTCAAAAAGCCTGTCTCTATAATTATATACTCCAGTCACGTTATTATTAAATTCTCTCTGTCTGCTGCAATATGCTTAGCCTGATGTGACCATATTGTGGAAGATATGCTGCAACATAGCAACAACACATTACAAAAAGGAGAATACGCACTGATATGACTGCGATCATCAGCTCCAGATGATTGCATAAGAGTCGAGCGTGCCAGCAGACTGGAGTTGACATTGTGCATTCATCCTACGTGCTGAATAAGGCTTTGAATTTACTTGAACAGCTCTGAGCTGATAGCTTTCAGAAAAGCCCAGAATGTTTTCAGATGGTGAGTAATAGTGGAACGTGGGCAAAGGGTTATGGCAAGGCACTGATAATCAACCTTGAGAATCCCATCAAAGGAATATATTGACAGTTGCTCAATATTATGACTTATCACGAATCATTTCAATGATCTAAAACAGTACATAAAGTAGCCTATTCTAGTAAAAAAGTTAAATTATAAATATTTTGCTACTTCAAGGATGTTTCAGTTCAATAACTAAAATTTTAAAGTTTATACCAATAAACCACCAGCCAATCATCAGAAGTAAGAACACTTTCCATTTTTACATGCATCATTCTCTTCAAAAGATAATTTATGGATTTGTGTAAACTTTTTAGAACATATTAACATTGCATTAATCCAAGACAACGTACAAAAATGTGGAAAAGGATCATTATAAATGATATTGGCAGGTGCCTCAATACCAAAAAAGGCTCATAGTAAAAACTTGCTTCTATCTACATTTTTGCAAAACTTGCAAATTGTACCTATACATAAAATTCACTGCACTTTCCAGTTGACATAAACACTTGTGGCTGTAAAACAGCAGCAACTTGTCTTCCTTTTCCCACAAAAGTCTTACGATCTCAAAACACTTATACCATATGGCAAGGCAAGGC